>JAOUZG010003195.1:0-16170 GCA_026289955.1 Argiope argentata
ATATATATATATATATATATATAAACTAACGGAAAGAAAAAGAGAAATTTGAAAATGCCAATACAAATGGGAAAAAAATAATAAAAACCCACGGTCAACCATCGGTACCAACGGAATTATTAGAAATATGTTTAAGAAATTGAAAAAAAAGCAGTATTAAGAATAAAGATGTCTGTAGAATTGAGATATTTAATCTTAAACGTATTGGTTAAACTTCAAGTGGAAAAATCTCCTATAAAGGAGAAAAATATTAACCAACATATTCAAGAACATGAAAAATCACAGAAAAAAGAAACGGAGCTTTAGATGATTAAAGCAAGGTGCAACAAATACCGGCTCCAATTTTTACTTAGAAGAGTCAAACAACTGCTGTGATACCGGTTGGTTAAAAGTGGATATTGGTCACGAATAGGAAGACTTTACGAAAAGAAATACATTAAAAACCCAAAGTTGTAACTATTGTCAAAAGCAAATGTACACACTTGAAGGGTAAGACCTAAGATTCAAGAAATCTTTCCGGCTCTGAAAATGAGGAAAGCTTTAGCCGAAAATATCGCCACAGAAACTCAGTTTTAAAATAATTTGCCCTAGACCAGCAGCCGGAAACGGTTATTGTTGGCTGAAACCGTAGAACTGGTACATAAATCAAAATATGAAATAAATGATTATCCAAATTTACAGAATAAATGTAGTGCTAATAACGCGACAGTGAGATTTCCACATATTCAGATATTTAATACATATGAAAGTGAAAGATCAAGAAACGAAGAAGAAATATTTCTTTGAACATACATGGAAATGAATGATTTTTCATAAGGATATATGGAAATATTATTGAGGGAAAAAAAGTAAAAGCCGTTTAACACACTGGGTAATAAATTTTAATTTGGACTCAAAAATTTACCAATGCCTAAAAAGCAAAAATATATAATAATTGTCTTTAGATACTGCATCTTTAAGGGATATATGGAACCACTGAATCATTTTAAATATCTTAGACGTCGGCACTTAAAGGGCATGTGCAGTGAGAAAGATGAAGTTCCTTTCAATCCTAAGATAAAATCAACGAGTTTAATCATCCAGAAACTTTTTCGTATACCCTCTATTAAATCCACCCCCCCCCTTCCTAGCATACAATTGTGAACTTTAATTAAAACTGTAAATACCATCAATGGTGTTCATCAGCTCAATGTAAAGTAGTTACAAATTGCAGATCTGTTAACAGTTCCAAAGCACATATTTTGTCCTTAATCTACAATCTATATTCAAAATGCGTGTGTTTCACGACGTCTTGCTGAACGATTCACACCAGAACTCCACACGGAAATCCAGTTAAATCACAAGACGATGTAATCAATTTCTTTGATTTAAGTCATCGCATTTGCAAATTATCGCAGAAAGTAAGAACAGACAGATGGACAACCATTTGGCAGATTCGGTTAAAACCTTGATATGAATCTTTATTTCCAATGCTAAAACAATATAGCAAATTTTATTTACATTGCTTTTCTTTAAAACTCATTTCTAGCTCTTGAGTCCAGTTTGAGAGACTGACTAAGAGGCAGCTAAAATTTTCAAATTATGTTTGCGTATGCAGACAAGTTAAAGATAAAAAAAATCACTAAAAAGATATTGAATTGTTTAAAAAATTATAATACCTTATGTATACTACGTTTACAATGGAGTAAAAATAAATATTTCATTTTGAAACATCTGTAAGTAAAATTTATATTCCTATTGAATAATTTAGAATTTATTGAAAAATAATTAATTGCTATGTACAAACACTGTAAAAAAACTACACAGATTTAGGCTTGTTATAAAATTTATGTCATTAACAAGTTTGTAGTTTATAGCTAGCACCAAAATTGTGTAACAGTCACAAGAAATGAAAGTTTATCTCTTTATTTAAATGTATATTGAATCTATTAACAATCGTTTTCAAATTCTGTTCTTCCAATTAAATGCAAGCAATAACTTTTAGAGAAAAAAGATCGAATTTATTGTTTGTTTCTCTTTTATATTTGAGCAAAAATTATATTGCATTTCTTTATTAAAATTGGAATTGTTGCTGAGTTTTTAAATAAATATTTGAATTACAGTTAATAATTGCAGACAAAAACAATTGATAATCAAAGTTTTTCAAGAATATTCCCTGTTGTATTTATTATTAATTTCATTAAATTATCCAAATTAAAATTTAACGACATACCATTGGATAACATAGTCGATAAATTTATGTGATATCTTTGTCGATCATTTTTTTCGGGAATTAAATGTACTAGCTCGTTAATAAAAGTATATATATATATATATATATATATATGTGTGTGTGTGTGTGTGTGTGTGTGTGTGTGTGTGTGTGTGTGTGTAATCTTTACTTATTAGAGATAAGCGTGTTTTGTTAATTACAAAAGGGCTCAAAATACAGGGTAAGTCAAAATGAATATAGCGATTACAAACGGCTATAACTATTTAATGAAAAAATATTTATCGATAAGATTTACACAGAATGTAGAAGAATCTTCAAAATTTTATATACAGAAGTCATAGATGTTCTATGTGACTTCCCTTGGTCACACGGACAACATCTAATCGGTATTCCATTTCACGCCATACATTCTGAAGCATTTGTTCATTAACCGACTCAAGCGCATTACAAATGCGTACTTTCAGTTCTTCAATTGTTTTGGGCAAGGGAAACACAAACACTCTGTCTTTCACATAACCCCATAGGTAGAAATCACAGGGTGTCAACATCCTGTTTCCTCAAACATCCGATGCCATCTGCGTATGTTGTTCGCATTTGGAGGTTCTTCATTGTACCGCTGACGAAATTTTCTCTGCACTGTAATAACAGAACGGCAACTGTGAAATTCCAACACAGAGAATGCTTTCTGCACGGGACTAGCCATTTCCACTAATGAGACGCCGCGCTGAACAGGTTTCTTGTCGTTGCGAAGTTCGATTTCACGCATGCGCAGGCATCCGCTTGGCTGCACGTGCGCTTTACGTTAATAAATTTTGAAGTTCCGTCTACATTCTGTGTAAATCTTATCGATATATCTTTTTTCATTAAATAGTTATAGCCGTTTGTAATCGCTATATTCATTTTGACTTTACATCAAAATAAATAGTAATGTTAATAAAAAAATTTCATTGAGTTTCAAAACGTTTGACTTTTTAAATTTTTATATTACCCCCTCTTAACAAAGGTGATCAATCAGAAATTTGTCTACCCCATTGAAGATAATTAAAAAAATCATACATTATTAAATTTGAAAGAAAAATAGTTATGTCATTTTTACATCACTAATAAAATGCTGTTTCTTAACATGGTAATGGTAATTATAAGAACTGACATCGGAAATTTTTAAATAGAAATATTTCAGAGCTAGTGTCAAAAAATTCCCGTGTGCTTGTAAGTAAAGCTATCGGATGGATAAAAAGTACTTAAAAACATAAAAAAATTATAAAACCCATAAAATTAAGCAAAAAAAGAAACGGTTTGTAGATTTAGCGCTGATAAGTCACAGTATTCTGTTGATCCAGAGTCCAGAATTCTGTTGATCATAAATCTATATACATGAAATGTTTTACCTGTGTCATTTTATCAGCAAAAATGATGAAATGCAATTCTAATTAAGGTAATTGTCCTTACCTTATATTCCAGGACCGCCACTATAGATGAGTAATAAACACATTTTCAAGTAGTACATATTCTTTATGAAGCACATTTTATTCACGGCACACACAAACACATATAAACACTTAAAATTGAACGGGATTTACAGATTCATCTCGAAGACCCGATATCAATCCTCTCAGTCCGAGGTATCAGTATCAACTGATTATAATTGAGGTGGAGCTGCTATCGGATTCCTTAAGTCTAAGATTGAAGGAGTTTATGACACTCTCCCACCTTTGGATTCAAAGTTGTACAAGAATCCAAACAGCAGTCTCCAAGGTGAGAAGGTGCATCTTTCTGGAAAAAAACTAACATATAACATTAACATTAAGTTACATATTAAAATAACATTCATAAAGAGCAATGAAAATGTATGTTCACATAAAAGAGTCCAAAGCTCAAGTCCAATAATAAAATTAAAGAGTTCACAATAGTTTTATTCATTTTTCATGTCTCTTATCTTGTTTTAAGAGTCTTCCGTATGGAACACCGATTTCTCTAATTTCTTGAATAAATATTGAGGGCGAAAGCGATGACAGTTCATCAGGATCTTCTGAGAGGTATGTTAAGGGGCGAGAATTATTTAAGCTCTCTGCGTCGCAGTGGCTAATTCTAACTAGCTCTTCGCGGAAATTTCCTATGAATACTTTTCAATAGCCCTATCAATCTTTCACAGAAGCCTCCCCACCAGGGTGTAGCTGGGGGATTGAATTTCCAGGAAATCCTTTTTTCTAAAGCAAAGGTTTAGATCTTTTCTCAATCAATATTTTTTAAAAGATCTCACAGGATTTATCTCACAGGATAGGGCATCATTGTATAAGTTCCATGTAAGTCCCAATACTGAAACGATTTCTTTATATTCGACTTCGGACAAGTTCAATATTGAATTTTCCTCATCATTACATGGTCGGTTATGATTCCACCCCCTTAAATCAGACTAAGCAGAAGCCATCAATTCTTTAGATACCACAATAAAAGAGCTTAACTCGTCGATGGTATTCACACTCGCATCACAATTATCTACTTACATAGAATCCTTTAGCTTTAAAGCTATTTCTGTTTGGAACTCGGTCACACTCTCTAAATGGTAATTGATCGCAGCGGCTAGTAAAAAGGGGCTTGTGTTTATTCCGAAAGCAACACGACAGTGTGAATATACCATACATTTTCTTGGACCACCTTCCTCCCACCATAAGAACCAGATAATTTTTTTTTATTATGAGGGGAAAATTTTATTTGCAAGAAAGTTCGTCTTATAACCGAAATCATTCCATATTTTCCCTGCCGAAATCTATTTATGAGCTTAGAAATCAACTCCAAATAATTTAGACCTTTTTCAATACAATCGTTCAGCAACATTGAATTTCTTTCTTTGGCTGACGCATCCAATACCAGGCGGATTCTAGTAGTAAAGTTTTCCTTAAAAACGGGTAGATGTGGCAAAAAATGACCTTGGTCCTTTATCAGTTCCTCTGGTTCAATAGGTTCAATAATTTTTTTTTCGGATACTTACTCATTGTATATATTTTCATACTCTTGGAAACAGTTTCTTTTTTGTAGTGCCTTTATGCAATACTTTAACCAACTTTCACCAAGGTTTCTATTATCCGATAACTCAGAATGAACCTACAACCATGGGAGTGACACCTGATATCTACCTTCTTCATCTCTTTATAGCGAACGAATAAAGTGATCTTTCGCCGCTTCTTCAATTTCCGACCTCGTCTGTGAAACACTCGGTTCCTCAATTCCTAGCGAGTCAAGTGACCATAGGTGACAAATTTTCAAGTCACTAACACGAAGTGGAAAAAGTACTTCATTAGTATTACAGCTTTTCCCCGTTCTTCCCATTATTGTTCATCCTAAATAAGTATTCATCGCAACGAGTCCACGACAAATTTTTGACTTCCCCTGTAAACAGTTTCCCTGCATAATCTGCCCCTATCAATCGGTGGATCAATCGGACGTTGCTATTGTCTTCTGTAACGAAAACTTCTGTAACGTTGCTATTACAAAAGTTTTCGTTTACTGTTAAATCATTAGGAAAAATTCCACAATCTTAACTTCTTCTATAAGTTTCCTATTTTCCAATTTTGGAATCGGCGTACAAATGTTTTTTCTGTTCCATTACATTAAGCGTTCACTCGAAATTATTTTCTATATTACTCAAACTAAGAAAATATTTTTATGCTTTTGCTTTTTCTATCAACCCCCAAATAAACCATGAACAACAATTTTCTGTCCTATATATCTCTTAATTTTAACTTACGCACAGCAAATTCTCAAATATAACTACAAGAACTATCAGTATCAATTATTATCCTAATCAAATGTTTCTGTGTTGCCCTCGAAATATTTACAATAAGCGTTTGTAACATAACCCTTCCTCTGTTAGAAGTATTGCTTAAAGCACTATCAGCATTTTTTGTTTTCGAAGAATTCTCCTCTGAAGTTTTTTCTTTACCCCTACACATTATAGTTACTTGTCTGCGAGAATATAAATCACACTTAACATTAGACTTGCAAGCCGAAGAAAGCTGTCTTTTTTAATTTTATTATTTAAGCATCTAACACAAGACCCAGATAGCTTACAAATTTCTATCTTCTTCTCCTGACTTAATTGGTTATAGAAACCAGACTTGTTATAGAAATTGCACTATGTCTATTAGATTTACAAAATAAAAACATCTGGTAGTATTCACTTTTCTTGCTACGAACAGACTCGTTAATCGATACAGAGGGCTTTGATGGGCGTTTGCAGTCTGGTTGATTCATTCTAGCAGGTGGTTTAGGTTCCGAAACTGAAGTGCTTATAGTTAAGAAAATTCACTCTCTAGCCGTAAGTATTAAGGAAAAAAAAATCTATTAACTCATGTATTTCACAATCAGAAGTATCTCTTTTTTCACTTTACTATATTCTAAAGGTAGGTCACGGTGTAATAATTTTTTTAAAAAAAATTGGAAATAAAATACTTGAATAGCTATTCTTTTTCACAGATAAACTTTCTAAACTTCTAATATTTTTTTGTACATGATTAGACAGATTATTGATTTTTTTTTACATCATTAGAGTTTTTTAATGGACTGGTTTGAAGTAATTTTTTTAATTTGTACATTAATTAAAATATTTTTATCTCCAAATCTTTGTTTCAAAATATCAATAGAGTGATCATAATGTTCCGTTTTCAATTCTAATCCTTCAATTAAGCTAAAAGCAGAACATCCCAGAAATGAACTTAAATAGTTAAATTTATCTATTTTATTCAAATTTTCATTCTCGTGATTAGCAGATTTAAACCAATTCCAAAAATTTAACTATTCATTAATTTCAACAAAGAATTTCGGGATAGTTAAATTTGATAATCTTTTGCTTTCATTTTCATTTCTTTGTTTCGTGTTGGTTCGAGTTATTCAGAGTAATATTAGAATCTTACCAAGAATTTTTATATTTGGATTCGTTATTTATTTTCCGAATTAATCTAATAGCTTTGAATCGCGGTTTTGTTATTTTTTTCTTTATACTCTTCTGCACTTAGGAATTCTTTTTTCATTTCATCAATTTTAATCAAACTTTCAATTTGTGAATTAACTGCTTTTAATTCATTGTCTCTATCTTTAAAAATTCCATTTATTTTTCTATCTCTTCTACTTTCACATTTGGATTTAAAATGTCATTTTCGATTTTGGTTATTTGCTTCGTCACTGCACTTCGTAAATAACGACGTTTACGTCTTAATTTATTTAGCTCTTCTTCAGACATTTTCAATTATGAATTTATTTCTACTGAAGTAAAGGTATCATATATATTCAACCATTAATTTTTCAAATTATCAGTATGTCTGAAACTATGTTTATTTTCGTTTTCAAACATGCAAAATATCTTAAGTTTACTCTTTTGTACACATGTATCAAAATGTTTATAAATACTTATTACTCTTAAATAAATGTCCCTGTTCTGGGGCCAGTTGGAATTATATCAGAAAAAATGACGAAATGCAATTCTATTTAAGTTAATTGGGCTTACCTTAGTGCCCAGGACCGCCACTATAGATGAGTAATGAACACATTTTCAAGTAGTCCATATTCTATTCGAAGCAATTTTTATTCACGGCACACACAAACACACATAAACACTTAAAATTGAACGGGATTAACAGATTCATTCCGAAGACCCGATATCAATCTTCTCAGTCCGAAGTATCGATATCAACTGGCTATAATTGAGGTGGCGCTGCTATCGGATTCCTTAAGTCAAAGATGGAAGGAGTTTGTGACAACCTTAATAAAGAATCAAAGACTATTAGACTGCGTAAATTACAAAAAATGTGTAGAATGGAAAGGACATCCCACAGTGGCAGGCCTCGTCTTGTTCAGCGATTTGAGTGAACTGGTTTTCTGGAAGATCGTGTAAGGCCTGGATAACCAAGTCTAATGTAGACACGTTCGGAATGAGTTCAAGATGAAATAGAAACATGAGCTTGCGAAACCCCGGCAGGTACTAGCAGAGCACAAGAAAATGTAGACGCTTGGAATGAACACTTTCATCGATATGTAACACCCTTCATAGAGTTCTTAATCAGTATCCATACAAATTATATACTTACCATCAACTTTTAACATACTCTTTAAGTTGGAGATTGAGAAGTGTTTTCGAGGTGGGCTCTCTCCAAAATTGAATAAGTTATCTTGTGAGCAGATAAAACTCATTTTGAAGTGCATGGTGATGTTAGTACACAAAATTGTTGCTTTTGTACTACGTCAAATACCGAATTTACGCTGAAATTCCACTGTATTTTCCCAAAGGGCTCACAGGTCCCTTCATCACAGGACCTTTTGTCTTTAAAACAAAGTGTCCGGTAAATGGATGGAAATCGTTGACTGTAAATGATCAGAATTAATTAACGCTTCTAAGAGAAAAGGCTTTTTCACGACTGTGGGAAAAGTGTGAGCTTTTTGATGTTACGTTTGTGAAAGAGGTAGCAACGTCACCTTGCTATTCCAGTAAAGAAACAGATGTTTGGAGAGAAGAGAATCATTAGAAGACGTTGAATCATTAGAAGATTTCCGTGACCCACCCGGTCAACAATTATGTCACCAGTAGACTTTTGGCAACCAGAAAATTTAAAATCTCAGGTATATAGATCCCTTCTGTCCTGTCTGTCGGAATTGAAAGATACAACCAGGTGAGAGATGCCATGTTGCACTCTGTCGTTGCAAGATTTTTTTAGACGCTTACATGTGTTGGTGCACATGTTGAACACATATTGCAGTAATAAATAATTTGATAACATCCTTTTTGTTATTTTCGTGTCTATCCTTTCATTTATGAGCGAATCATCAACTATCAACTGTTTGCCGAATTATTATATTAATTTCTTACCTGAAATAATCTCGTGACTTACTGATGTTAAACCTGCAAATAACTTTTTAATTTGCCAAATTTTACGGATTTTTTTGAATTTTTAAAGTTTTTATGACTGTTTGCCCATCTATATAATATATAGATTTTAGCATTAATATTTCTATATGTGAAACATAATGTTGGTTGTTCTCACAATCGGCGCACATAATAAAAAAATCAAGCATATAAATAAATAAATATTTTGTAAAATGAATTTTTGATTTTGCAATAGTTTTCACTTTCTAGGACTACAAAATTGCAAACGGAACATACGCTTAGAAAGAAAACGTTTCATATTTTATATGTTGTGTCAAAAGCAATTCGAAGCTTTCTAATAAAACAACTTTTTGAAATTTATGTAAAAAATTGAAATACTTACCTCTCAAGACAAATTAAGATGCTTCAAAATCTATAAATCTCGTAAGCATTGGTCTGAAAATTTTAGTATTTTCTTAATCATGTCATATCCTATTATTAATATTTCCATACATCATAGATTTCATTACCAATTAAAATTAGAGTTGATAAAATTATCAGCTCTTTCTTATAATTTTAAAACATTAACATTACTCAAAGAATATTAACCACCCAACTTTGGTGACCAGCTGCTTCGAAAGTATTAATTCTCGCTAAATTTTTTAATTAATATATTATGTAACTTGTTCTCATAATAGGCTATTCAGAAAAATATTTTCAAGCTTCGAAATTTGAAAGTCATATCCTTCCCTTTCATTATACTATGCATCACCCTCTAACTTTCTATTAGCACCAATAGAATTCCATTTTAAATTAATGTAGAAACTATGAAACTGCAGCTATCATCATGTTTTTAGTGAATCCCCGTATTTCATTAAAAAAAAATATGATATTTTTTAAAGCAGAGTCTCTTCATATTGAAGTCCTATGTGTACTAAAGAAAAATTTTCATAATTTATAATATCTCAGAAGATTATCAACATAAATATCTGGGATTAAATGTGAAATTAAGTTTCTAACTTTATTATTTTTTTAAAAAAGGATATAAATTATTTCAATAAAAATATCATATTTTTTTGTTTTCATACTTATTTTGGAAATACCCAAGAAACTTAAAATCTCCCAGAGTGTCATTTCCAAGCTTTGATAACAATTTCAAGATTATGGTAATGCGAATAGGCGTAACAGCATAGGTACCGCCGAACATACAACGCCGAATGTGAACCGATATTTGGCAGTTACTTCCCCTCCCTACCCCCCAAAACACATATGAAGCCCAACATCAGCACTGTCTCGTCAGCTCTCAGTCATTAGTACAACAATTTCAAATCATACCATGTACAGACGCTTAGTGCAGATTCTTAGATGGGTTCAACTTTGTGCAAATCAATGTCGCCTACCTTAGACAAAGAGCATTCATTGTGGACACCGCAATTCATGTTGGAATGCATCGTTTCTTCTGATTTTGAAGTTCTTAGAATGACAAGGAAAAAAGGATTTTTCTCTTACATTTCGATATCATTGAACTTGAGGCCTGGAAATCCCCCAAAGTGGACCTGTATGAGATTCTCCGACAAGTCCAAGTCTAGCTTGAAGTCTGATTCTCGCCAGATCCTCATATGGAGAGCACCAGGTAGCATTACCATCAAAAGAACATCATTGAACGACACTGTTACATTGATGCATGGCTATTCTTGGAAGAAATTGCTATGGATTCTAGAACTGACCTGCATACTCAAATTAGAACCATGATAATCAGATCTATCGGGAAATCATTCTGGAAAAACATGTACATTTGTTACGGGTGGCTTTGGGCGCAGAATTTCTGTTAATGTATGACAAAGCCCGTCTTTACCCTGAAAGCATCGAAAATGAATGCCTTTGATCGCATTCTCACTGTGGTTGAATACAATAGAGAATGTGTGGTATACGATTGTACGACTAGTCGAATAACGACAATCACTTCCTACATGTCTTCGGATAGCATTGCTTTATGTATGGTGTAATATTTGCCATGGTCGAATTTATAATTTGATAGCTAGCCTATTTGTTGTACGGAATGTATGACATTGTCTTGTAGACATAATATGTATATACTATCATACCAATCATGTAATATTGGATTTTGTAAAAAGTTTCTTTTGTGAGTGTTATTTCACCATTGAGCAAAAATATGCAATGCTATATCTAACATATATCATCTTTTTTGCTGTTTTTCTTTTGTTCAATCAAAGGTCTTTATAAATAAGTCACAATTGTTTTGCTTCTGACTCTTTCTTTTTTTTTTAACTTGCATTAAAATTAATTTATATACATGAGCGTAGTTTAGGAGTTTGAAAAGTAATTACTCCCATCAAAAGCTGAGTTTTTTTCTGACTCTGAATGAATTTAAATCTAAAGGTTTCTTTTTTAAGTTTAAACTTACCAAACAAATTATTCTTCAAGGTTACATAATCCTGAATTTTTCGTTCTTACTCTCTATTGATAATTTGTGCCAGATCTTCTAAGGGAAAACGTGAAATAATTTGCGGAACCCATTATGCTTCCTCCACGTATGTCATGCAATCTTGGCACTCAAACAAAATCAATTTAAAGAAATATTCATCAAACTTATTGTCAGGGTTCAATTTTTACTATTTTTTTTAATTATTTTCCGCGACACGAATTTTAAATTTCTTTAATTCGTAAGCCCATTCTTCTCAAACATTTTGTTCACTTTCTGCTTTTATAACCCTACTCCTTTTCTTCAACGTCTCCTTTCCCTTTCTTCGTTCTCCGTAGACCTAGCTTCAGCTTCGCGGTTTCGATTCACTAAAAAATAACTACGAAATGTTTTCAAATAAATTCTTGCTTAAAATCTGGAGAACCTTTTATCTTCCCGCATATTGTTATTATTCTATAAGCAGGGGGAATATCAATCCCCGATTCCCGAGTTAAATTAGTCTAATCTATTTTCCTAAATTTCGATAAGAAATCTCTTTTCTTTATATATAAACAAAAAAAGAAAATGTAACAATTATCTATGAAAGTAAACCTTTATTCACAATTTAATCACAAAACATGCAACTAAATTTTCCTCATAAATTTAATATTTAATTTCACTTTTTTTTTTCAACTAGACAAAGTTACGCAACACAATTCCATGAATAAATCCCTATCAATTTTTCAACTAATTTGAATTATAATATTGTACTATTAATTTCAATTTAGTTAAGAAAATAATGTCACCATAAAGTTTTACTTAACTCGATGCTTCCATCACTGACAAAATTACTCTTAGCCTTGTGAACTACTGAGATCAGTACTTAAATACACAGTACAATAAACACAAAGTACAGCAAAACACAATAATGATGAAAATGAATGCGTAATCAATCTATAAATTCAAATTTATCCTTTCAATTTAATTACAATTGACTAAAAATGTCCTAAATTTATTTAAAAATGAAATTTTTACTATTTTTTCAGAAAAACTATTTGCCACAGACAGTAGGAAAGTTTGGTCAATTGGCAGGCATTCTACTTGGTTTTGGAACAGTTACTTAGAAAGAGCTGTACGGTGTGGTCTAATAACTTCCACGGGCTTCTGCAGCGCAGGCACGTTAGAGGTTTATCGGATTAGAAATCTTACGGGTCTGAAACGCAAATGTAACTATCCACCGATAGATACTGTTCAACATTTTTTTTACTTCTTTCATCGCCAAGCAGTTGTAACAGTTTTCTAGCGATTGAACTTTTCTGGCCCCTAAACGCAAGCTCAGTTATCTGACAGTAGAATACTGCGCAAAGTACTATCCTTTACCGCTACCCCCTATTATTATAAGACTATAATACCTTGATCTTTACCAATCAAATAAGATCGAAGTGTAACAAAAAATTATTTAACTTACATCCTTAGATGTATAAAATAGCAACCTGTTCTCATCTTGGTTAATAAGATTGATTTAATTTACAAAGCAGTTAAAACTTGATCATTAAATAGTTTCTCTATCGATTCAGAGAGTAACAACTAAATAGCAATGGTAACTGGCTGTTAGCTTAAATGGCTGCTCCGGTGGTAATTCCAGAAATCAACCGATATATATTGGGTGAGTCTTACTTCACACAGAAGCCTGCATTCAAAGGATCTTTTCAGGAAATAAAAAAAAATCTGCTGTTGGAACACTTAAACCTCTTCAACTTCTCCTTACTTGCCTGTCACTGTTCATTTCCTCCTCTTGAAAACTTGTATAATTGAAAGAAAACTCGCTTCAATCAGAAGCTGTATCCTGTAGTGGTATTAGGTTGAAGTGAAATTTTGCGATGATTTTTGAGTGGGGGCATCAACATTCCTTCCTCTTTGGAGCTTGATGAGAGTATGAGTCGGTTCTGCTTCAGATGGGCAGAAGCCGAACAGAATGGGAAGGAGTAGTATCTCTGGGACAATAAGAGAGCGGAATAGAGGAAGGTGAAATTTTCAGAGTCTGGCCGTGAGTAAAAAAAATCCATTTTCTTTCTCCTACAGCCTTATAATTTCGGCTCTACTATCATTAGGCTGGAGAACTCAGTGATAAGTTTTGATTTATTTAAAGGCTTCAATTAACTCTTTCATCTCCGTGATGTTGAGTGCGGAGTGATGGGTTTTTTTAATTTAGGGCTTGTTTGAGTGCTTTCTTTTGATATATTGTCTTATGTTGTACAGTAGGTGGGTTCTGTTTTTTTTTATTAATTATTTTTGAGTAGCGATTATCAAGTGCATCACCGCATGATATCCTATGTTGTAAGGCTGGTGCTGCAGTTGTGAAGGCAGGATACTCATTCCATGAAACTATGTGTCCTACTCTATTGCAGTTTATGCAGATTGGCTTAGTTATTCTGTCTCTTAACTGGTACTCTGACGATGTGTGTTTTCCATTGCATTTGATGCAGCATGGATTGCAAATGCAATCCATGCTTTGATAGAATCCTGCGCATCTAAAGCACATACAAGCTATAACTGTAAGTACTGTCTTCTGTAAGTTTTAATTTTGACTCTCATATAGGACAAGTGACTGATAATATAGATGTTGTTGTAATTACCAGTCGTCTTTATTCGAAGTGGAATATAGGGTAGTAGGTTTGAAATTTTTCAGTTGTGAAATGCGTCCTGTGGTGACATTTAAGGTTTCTAATTCTCTTTTTAAGTCCATTTTATCAAGATTTCAGGGTAGTCCTTCGCTAACAACTTTAGGGCCTATCACCTGGGTCTTCAGGAATTACATATTCTCTTTTTTTCGCTGAGTGTTTCTAAGATTCTCAATCTGTCTTCATCAGCCAAAGGAAGCTATTTTTATGAAGCCATTAATGAACCGTTTTTTCTGTACTGGGCATTTCCTGTAGATTTCTTGTAATATTAAATTATAATCTTCGGTTAATTTCAAATGAATCGGGGAAACTTCTTTTCTGTATTGTTTGACCTCTTTTTCCAGGGGTTGAAACTTGCTATTGGGGCTTATTTCTGTATTTAAAAAGGATTTTTTTTTTCTTTTGGCAGATTGTTTTTTGTCGGATTGCTTTTGGAAAGGCTGTTCGATTTCCATGTCATCATTTTCTTTTTCTTGGAGGTTGTGCTTGACACAGTTTTGTATTGGGCGGTTTCTAAGAGTTGTTATGCCATAAAAAATATTTTCAATTTTCCCTTGAAATCCTTTGACTTTATTTAAATCTTCTATATATTGTTTTGTGCCATCCTGGTTGTTTTCTTCCTTTTCTTGTAGAGTGTTACTTAATGAATCAATCTTTTAATTAATTTTTCAAACTTCAAGCTCTTTTTCTAGCAGGTAATTACATATGTTTTGGCTGTTGTTCCAATGAACCGTGCTGTTTGGAAGTCTACATGTTGTCATATTGCGAAAGATTTTGCTGCCTGACTTATCATAATGCTGAATATTATGGTATCGTTACCGAATGAGGTCCTTTCGGTTAGAATTATTGCTGCCTATTGAGGTTCGACTTGAGAGCGAACTCGCGGAAAGTTTGTCTCATTCCATGGCTACGGCCTTCTCCTTCTCTTTGAAAAATACATAATTTTATTTCAGCCCACACTTCTCATTTTCTCGTTGGTGCACTTGAACTCACAAGAGTTTTTCAGCAACATTTATCCATTGATCTCCAATCGTGTATTAATGATTCATGTTTCTACCTTAAAAATCATGAACGAATGTTAATTGCATTCGAATTATTGCTGAAACCGGCTGAAATCCATCTGACATCGAATCTTATTGACAATAGTTGCTGATGAATGGTCATTCTTAGGAGATGTGCAGACCATTCCTTATTGAAATAGATTTACCATCTGGATGTTTTGACATTCTTCTCCCTTGAAGATACGATGAATCTGTCTGAAACGAGGAAATTTACATATGTTGTCATTTTATCTAGCTGTAGCTAATTACTAGACACAACAGCTTTACTGGCAAAACGCCTCTTCCATCTAATATTTCTGAGGCAATTAAGAATATGTGCGGTTGAAGGTGATGGTATATCTTTCGTAAATGCCAATTATCAGAAGAGGGAAAAGGGTAACTCTAATCCATTATTAAGAGTTTGAAAAATGATGTTAATAAAAATTTGAAAACAGATTCAGATCTACATAATCCAGAATGGATTTTATGAATTGCTATTAACTTGTATAGATGACAAATGAGACATGCGTTCTACTAGATTTTTTATATCTACTTAGAAGAAAACCTTCTTATGATCGATAATACTAAAGCCACGTAATTCTTGAAACTTGTCAAAATTTTCTCGATAAAATGAAAGGAAAATGTATTTTTAACAACGAATTTATTTGATTTCTTATAATCGAATCCGGAGGATTTCCATTTACCGATTGAGCTATGGCCAGTTGATTTCAAATTTTCTTACAAACAGTTAACACTCTATTTAAAATTTTAAAAAAGAATTAAATTTAATGAAATAATTGATATTTGAAATAAACTTTATTAACATCAAGTGTCATCGATTACAAGTTTAGAAAATTGTATTTGAACTTGAATGAATGAATAAAAAGTATTTTTGTAACGATTATGAATATATATAAATCTATAACACACACACACACACACACACACACACACACACACAC
>JAOUZG010003195.1:37613-64418 GCA_026289955.1 Argiope argentata
GTGGAGTCTTCTTGAGCTGGACTGCTCTGTGAATGTGTCCTGCTTGTACTGTGATTTGAAGTATTTGAAGAGAAGCATCTAGAAATTCTACTGCCTATTGAACTCGAACCATCAAGTGGAGTCTTCTTGAGCTAAACTGCTCTGTGAATGTGTCCTGCTTGTCCTGTGATTTGAAGTATTTGAAAAGAAGCATTTTGGAAAATATTAAGTTGCCTCGGATAGTAAATATATATATATATATATATATATATATATATAAAATTGAGTGTAGTTGAGTATTTACTTTAAAAATTGTGAAATTATAGATATTCATTCTAAGTGAAAAAATTCAATGTTCTTGAGGTAAATACATCCTTAGCTAATGGTACATGTTAAAAGTTATAATTAATACAGTTTAAATGGAAAATTAAATGTAACTGGACGAATCTATGAATGAATCTTGTTTTTATGATAACTGAAATTAATTCTTGTATTGTGTTTAAGTGTATTTTTGTTAATAGAAATCAATTTCTGTGATTGTTTAGATTATTTAAAAATTGTGGAATTCTTTAAATATGTTGTTTGAAGTAGGAAGTGTTTTAGCATTAGGAAAATTATATTTTAACTCCCTCAAATGCCAATTTCCAGGCGTTTTCAAAATTTATCCTCAACCTCCACGTCGGTCGGTTCGGGCGGGGCGTCGAGATGAGCGATATCTCTCCTACGGGCCTGGAACAGCTGAAAGGAACAACGACTAAGCGATGGTTGTTTTTTGCTTAAGCGCATTGCTTCCATCCTTTTTCGTTCAGTTTCTTTCCTCTCATCTTTAAATAAACTGCGCACAATAGCTTTACATTTAAGAGTAATTAACAGCACAGTTATACTTACTTTATTTGTCAATGATTTTATATAGATATATTAAATTAAGTTATACGTGAACAATAAACACATAAAATGTTTGTAAAATATATTAATTGATTTTAAGCTCTGCTATAAGATTTTGGCATAATAAATAATTTTGGAGAATAATTATAAAACTGTTTTAGATACTATTTTTTTATAACTGTCTTTCTTTAAAATAATTTAGCAGGTAAATTTTAACACTATTTGAAAGTAAAAATAAATAAAAACCATTGAATTTTAAGTTAAATTGCTAGAGCCATGTCAGCCCTCTGATTTTTTTTTAAAAATCAAGAAGCACCACGAGGAGGTGGGGTTAGACATTGTCTCTCTATTTTTTTTCATTCTTCAACAATTTAATTTCTATTATTAATATTAGTACTTTGTTTCCATGAACACAATTTTAAGATGCACTTATGATATTCAGTTTTCACTTTTTTGTTTTTACTTAAATTTGCATTATTATTTTTGAGCTTGGAATAATTATTTAAAAATATATTAATAAAAACTGATATAAACTTTTGACTGGGCTCTTCCTTTGTTAGTTGACATTTACAACATATGCCTGCGATTTTTGAATCTGGAATTTTACTTAATATCAACTTTTTTAATGCGGATGGTATATTTCTGAGTGAGGGAAACTTTCATTATCTGTTCATTATCTAAATAAATTAAAACATTTTGAAACATACAACAAAAAATTTAACGATGTCTTCCTCTGGATATGTCAACTATCCTTTATCAGTATCAATCAAATATTCTTTAAAAACAGAGTTTGTCATTTTAATTCTTTTTAGAATGGTACTAGCTTAACACAGTCGCTACATTGCAAATAAGGTTTTAGCTTGTAAACTACGTATCCAGAAAAATAAATATACGAAGGAATCAACTCTTCTTCACCAGTAAAATTATATAAATCTACACCTTTTATTTCAAATTCTGAAATTTGGAAAGGTGCTACTTTTTTTAAGATATCACAAAAAATTCACCCAAATGAAAAGAGCCATATTTTTTGGAATGCAGTTTCAACAAGGTATTAATTCTTAATTTTTTCTGCTTGGATAATTAATTCAATAGAAACATTAAAATTTCTATTACATAGCTGTATATATTGAACATATCTGCCTTCCAGAGGATCAGTTTGATATTTTCCAGTTAAGACGCAAAAAATTAGATAAATAAACAAAAACAAAAACGTTTTCTATAAAGTCAAAAAATATTTTATAAGTACAAAAAAAAATCTGCTCTTAGTAAATACAAATTGAATTATATTAATTGTTAAACTACTCATGTTTACACTCTGGAATGAATAAAGAATGTCTAATACTATGAGACAAGAAAGGATATTAGGTTTAATGTAAACTTCACATTAAAATTTTTATTTCGAAAAAAAATTGCTATTAAAGAAGAAATAAATAATCTTAATTACTCACATTATAATCAAGTGCGATACGGTACTTCTTTTTTAGTAATCCAGAGGCGATGTCATAGAATTTCAATGCAAAAAATACTCAAAAATCGTCACAATCACAAACGAACGTATGCTGGGTGCAGTGGTTATCAGCTGACCAAAGCTGAATACAGTCCATTGCTTAGCTAAAACCAGTTATGGCGAATAGGAGTTTAGTTAATGGCCCATATGACTCATCGCTATCTTCGTTCTCGGAGGCATCCGGTTCAGAACCTTAGGAGGTTCGTATTATCTCTGAGATGGCGGATTTTTCACAGAAGCTTTCCCTGTGCTTTAAGGCAGTAGGGTTGGAGAGGGTTTAACAAAGTAGGTTATTTGCACAGATATGCTTTGAAAGGGGTTGTGTTGGGTTTTATGTTTCTATTTCCACGTATTGTTTTCTCAAAATTGGAAAGATTCTATGGCTAATTGTAAAGAATTTTTCCACGGAAGTTCTCTGTTAACGATAAATAATAGTAAGAATTTCGACAAGTATTTTTTTTTTTTGGATAAACATCAGAAGTTTGTTTTGAAAATTAATACTATTGTAAAGATATAAAGACAAACTATTCCATTAACTTTGCAGCCTATTTACATAGTAATTTTCTCACAAAACGGGTAGAGACTTTTGTTACTGTGTAGGACAATTGTTTTATATTTCTAGCTTCTTAATGTATCATCAAAAGGCCAATAGAAGTTTTGATGCCTATTACAAACGACATCTTTCAAATAGCATTAAAAGACCCCTTCCCACAAGTTCGTTTTCCTATCCCACTTAGAGTGAGATAAGTGATGTAAATAGTGAGTTCCTTGCACGAATGCCATTCTGCAAATTTTTCTTCAGTTGTAAATGTCTACTCTTTATTTTACATACTGTGAATCGTTCTTTATTATTAGAGTAATTTTTGTTTATTCAAAAATTTATAATTTCTTCATTATGAGTGAAAGTTAACTTGATTTCAGTGGTAAAACAATTAAAACAGCTTTACCTGCTACTGATGAAATAACAGTGATCTGTTAAGTAAAGATGAAGGTTCACCAAAAAATGTTTTATTTGTTTTAATGGTTAATATTCTCTCGAATTTCTTTTTTTTTAATTTATTGTAAAATGAAGTTATAAAATCATCACATATATTTCCTGAGTTATTTTAATGTACCAAAAAATTAATCAGAATTATTACTGTTGACATATATCTTTATATATTATCTACTATTGACAAACGGTAGTATTTTAATAACATTTCAACAGTTTAACAAGATAAAAAAATGATTTTTTTTGGTAAATATTTGTTCCAACTTTTATATCAATGATTGATAAGTGATTACTAAAAAATTACGCGAGATTCACTCATGCGTAAATTTACAAAAACTTAATATGGAACTTTCATTCAAAAATTCATTATATTTCGACCTTCTCTTAACAATACTATAGAAAACTTAAATAACATATTAGGATCAGAAATTAAGCTTGAAAAATTTAGCATGACGGCTTATACCAAAAAAGTAATATTTATAAGGAACTAAAGTTAAATTCTCAGGCTCATGTGTTTGCGAAGTATGTTTCACTGAGCAATTTTTTTCCTGATTTTATTGAACAATTTCTTATGCCACTATTAAATAAAGTTTTAAAAACATAGTATCTCATTTATCGAATTGCTTTGATAGATGAAATTATATAGTGTTTAACGTAATGTTGTCTCTATGTTTACTAAATTAAAAAAAAATTAGCTGCAAAATAAAAATAAAAAACTTTTGGAAAGTATATTTATTTCACTCTCTTTTTCGATATTCAAGTAGAAACAAGAATGTATAAATTGTTGGAAACAAAATATGAAAAATTATTTTAAAATTTTACTAAACGTTAAAAAAATATCTTTGCATTACGATCGAAAATTCAAAATAGCATTCTATATTCAAAAATACAATGAAGATAGCTGTTTATATTATAAAAGGCATTTATTGCCTTCAGTATTTAAAAAAAAGTAATACTGAAGGGAAATAAATAAAAGAATTCTTAGCCGAGTGTTAAAAGAACGTATTATTTTCAAAATATCTTTCAATGGGCGCTGTTTTAACAAATGTTTTAGTTCAAAGGATGTTTTTATTTCAGTATTAAATAAAGATTTAAAACATTATCTAGTCTATTATTAAATTGAATTGATATCTATACCATTTAAATTATCGTAATTGCATTCATATATACAATATACATGTCATATACTATTATGATGTAAAAGAAATTACATTATAATGTATGACGTATTATTTAATTTTATCAAATAAAAATTGAATTAATATTTTAAAAATATATCGGAGAAAATAATACAAATAAAAATATAAAGATGTTTATTAAATTCATATTAATGCAAGTTTTTATTTCAATGGTTTGAAATCTAATATAAATTACAAAATAAACAATTTTCCACATTATATTATAAAATAAATATCAAATATTTGGTGATGAAAAAAATACTCCAAAATTTCGGTGACCGAAATGCTTCACACTAAAAAGTGCCAATACATTGAAACACTTCTACCGGTAGAATATGCAACTCATTGTCGGAAAACCGCAAAGCAATTTCTCAAATTAGAACGGTGACAGATTTATTTCTTTCGATCCCAGGAGGTAACCGCCCCTCAGCTCGGAAGAGTCCACGTGGTCCAAGACACATCGAAAAAGTCTCGATGTTAAAGGGGGTGCCTCTTGAAAAGAGCTTGGATGTTATATTGAGCTGAACTGTATCATATTTAGCTAAAGCCCGTAGGAAGATTTGATTGTCCTAGTCTCAAGAATTGAGAGTTGGGAACATAGTGACAAATACGAAGCTAGAACTTTGCTAAAAATTAAGGTATCTCCGGAATATGGGGAGGAAATTGTACGAAAATTTTACCAAGGCATTCTCCAACAGTGCAAGGAACGGGAAATAGCCGCTGAAAGTGAGCGAAAAGAGGTACATAAAGCAACAGAGTGAAAAAAGACTCCAGAATTTAAGTTAGAACGTTTGAGAATTACTCAAAATTATTATGCCTCAGAAACAAATAGCGTCGATTCTTCACGTAGTGAAACTGTTAGGTCGTGGTTAGAAATGATTAAATTTAATCTTTTAAATTTTTATATATTTCTCGTGTTACATTAATATAGTTAGAAAAATCCAAAATATATTTTCACTAGGAAAATTAATTATACCTGAACATACATATCAGAATATGTAGAACTTTCATCGAAATACATACTCTGTACAATTATAAGCATCTCTAAAATGCCTTTGTATTTCATTTTAAAGTATCCAGAGTTCTACTTTATGACGTTGATCAAGAGGTTGGATGATATTTTGAGGGCCGAGATGAAATCATCTGCTAAGCCTTGAATATTACTGGAATATTAAAAGGTAGGTGCAGTCTCAAAGACAACAAGCAAAAAAAAAATAGCTGAAATATTTAAAAAGGCATGCTCTGAAATACTGTTGAACAAGTTCACGCATAGTGAAAGTGTTAAAACAGCAAGTTTATGGATCAATCCATTCGAGGGATCTAAAAATAGAATGGGGGTGACCGAAAAGTCATCGTTAGCTGTCTGAGACAGCGCAAGTTAAGGGTCAAATATAATATCAAATTTTAGCGCTTGGCTCTCTACGTGTTATAGGTATTGTAAAGACGTGATGAGTCGTATTCCTGGGAACCAAGCAAGGCTGTAAAAACCTGAAGGCTCCTATTGCCTGGGAACCAAGGAAAACTAATGACTCGAAGGATCATATTGCCTGGGAACCGAGAAAGACTGGAAAACCCAGAGGGATCGGGTTGCCTGTGATCGTCAGGTGGTGTAGTAACTGGGGGAGGCGAGAAACCAGTTTAAAAGGAGAGAACCGAATCGGTGGAAGGGAGTCTGTCGGGAGTCATCGAGATGTGCTGATCATTTTTTTTCGTCCTATTTTTAATTGTTGTGTTGTGTATTTGTGTTCTGTGTTGTGACATCCTAGCAGAAAATAAAGAAGATGTCTAAAAGTCCTGCTTCATCTTTTCGACTCCAGTACAGTATTGTCTTTTATTTAAGCATCCGTTTTAACAATTTCATTTGTCTAGCTCTAAGCCGATTTCAATTGTCGGGAACCCAAATAAATATAATTCGAAAAATGTGTTTATCACGTTTAAAGTCGGTCTGAAAAGTGAAGGTTTATCAAACTCTCCAGCTAGAATTTTTGAACAGTCAAAATATATTAACTTCATAGGATTTGTGCACTAGAAAATATATATATATTTTAAATTTGGGAAAGTTTAAAATGCTTTCATTAAATTTTCGGGTCAAATTAATTGAAGATTACTAGTCATTTTTGTGTTTGAGGATATTGAAAAACATGCAAAGAAATTATTCTGAGGTCATATGTTTCTACATTTCTAATATCGTCGTGTTTTGTTCTTTCAACCATGAGATGCTATTCTTTTTACTCAAAATAAAAATTGTTGTTTCTGTTATTTTGAATCTTAAAAAATAATTATTCTATTCCTCTGATTGAAATATCAGTGCAAACTGTTTAAAACCAAACATCTAATATTATTTTTAAAAGCCAGGGAGGTGATACCCTCGAAATTTTCTTGTATATTCTATGATAAAGAATTTTGAAACTCTCCGCTCATGTAAAATAAAGGTCCTCGAGCTTTACACAGCATATACACATCGTATTTACGAAATATGTGTCTTACATCCATTTTTCTTTATTAAATTTACTATGAGAATATTCAATTTGAACTTTTTCGAATGATTTAAACTAGAAATTGACGAATAATAGTTGCATTTACAGGATCGTAATGCCGAATTTCAGAAATTCAATTAATTTTTTTAATGCATTCGAATGGGCAGAGAGAAAGACGATCAACCTCTCATCAGATATTGTTCTTTAGAAGACAATTCCTGAGTTTACATCTTTCGTGAAAAAATTTAGTGCACTCAAATATCAAGTGCTTGACATCCTGAACTGCACCACTGTAGCACAACCACCTATCAGTTTGTGACAAATTAAATCGTTTTAAATAGGCTTTAAAGTTTCCATGCCCAGTCCGAAACTGAGTAAGCTTGTAATTTGATACAAATTAGTGAGCATTTAAACGACACTGTATGGATGGAAAAAATGCCTTCGTGAGCTGCGTATTAGTAGAGGCTTGGTACAGATTATTCCATTCAGATATAACCTTATCTTTAAAGACTTTCTTTAAATAAGATTTTGGAATGTTCATGGGAATGACATTAACCAGTTTTGCCGCTTCTTTGGCAAGCCAATCGGCGCGTTCATTACCATAAATTCCTGTGTGACCTCTGACAAAACTAAAGGAAACTTGCACACCTCTGCTTCGAAGCAAACTTAGATTCATTTGTGTTTTAACAATTATTTGATTTATGGAATCAATGCTGTTTAAGGCATACAAAGATGAAAGGGAGTCGCTGCAAATTAAGAATTTTGATGAAATATTTCTATTGTCACAAATCCAAGAAACCGTTTGGGCTATGCAGAGCAATTCAGCCTGGAAAACACTGCATTTGTCTCTTATTCTGTATTGGTGAATTTCTCTTTCGACATAGTCTTGGTAAACAACAAATGCAAGTCCAACCTTGTTGTTCATTTCACTGCCATCTGTAAAACAACAAAAGGAAAGTTGTCTTCAATTTTGTTATGACAACGAATTAAATTAATAGGAAACCTTTCGGAAGGATGGGGGAGCTCAGAAATTTGGAGGGAATCATCTTGACTCTTGCAGGCCGGGTTCCTTGCTGCGTTCTAGAATTCGTTACTATGGATTATAAATATGTCAATAGGTGGAAAGCCAGAAATGGAAAACACAGCTTCATAGGAAATCGTTCGATAACCAACAACGACTCGCAGGAGAATTCTCCTTTGAATTTTTCTTAAGAGTGGACAGTTTATTTTTTTCTTCAGAGCAGGACCCCAGACTCGAGAACCATAACAAATGAATGGTACAATACCTTGCTTGTAAATGAGTGATGAAACATTAGTTTTAAGTCCAAAACTATTTCTGGCAACTATGTTAAGGCCAAGAAGGATTGTTTCGCATTTATTTGAGAAGTATAAAATATGCTGTTTCCAAGACAACTTGCTGTCGAAAACAATTCCAAGATACTTAAATTCCTTTACATAGCAAAGAGTAATTCCATTTAGTGCAAGGTTATTATTTACAACGTGGTTCTCTCTCCTTTCCAGGACTATAACTTTTGACTTGGTGGCATTAAATTCTAATTTATATTTTTTTGCCCGGTTTGATACAAAATTAAGTGTAATCTGCGCTTGTCTGCTTGTATCATGGAAAGATTTTCCCTGGAAACAAAGAAGCAAATCATCAGCAAAATCAATTACTTCACAGGAAGATAAAGCTGTGATTTTTTCCAATAGATTATTTATAATAATATTCCAAAGAAGAGGTTCGGAAACAGACCCCCTGTGGACACCTTCTTTGTAAAATCTTCTCCTTTGAGGAATGACCTAGGGACAAATTTGCAGTTCTTTCCTTCAAAAAGTTGGAAATGATAGCAAGTAAATTGCCACGGATGTTTGCTCTTTTTAATAGATTCATAATAGCAGGCCACCAAGCATTATCAAAAGCACCTTTAATATCCAAGAATACTAGTATTGTGAGAAGGTTTTTCTTTTTACCTTTTAAGACAAAATTATTGAAGTGCAACAAAGCATCTTCAGTGCACTTTTGAGGCATAAAACCAAACTGATTTTTACTGAAATAATTTTCTCTATGTAAACGCCAAACCAATCTATTGACAATGAGTCTTTCAAAACATTTACCCACATTTGACAGCAAACTGATACATCTTAGGTTTTCTAAATACGGAATACAGATATCGTTATTTTTGGGAATCAGAACAATTCTAGCTTTCTTCCAACAGCGAGGGAAAATTTTGAGACGAAGACAGGAATTAAACACTTTTAAAAAAAGATCAGGGTGCATTTCGTGTAGTTTTTAACACCTTTGTTGGGTATACAGTCCGGAACCAGGAGACTTTTTTAGTTTTAATTTAGTTATAACAGAATTAATTTCGTGGATTGTAAAAGGTGGATCATACGTTACGTTACTATTTGAAAGAGCATCGGGGCGGATTTTCTTATGACAATCATCTTCATCATTCTCGTTATCGTCAGGAAAAGAATGTGAAAGAACTGCGTTTATAGTTTCTTCAAAAGAACTAGTTACATTTCCACATGGAAGAGCTATTCCACTAAGTTCAACTCGTTTCTGAAATTTCTGCTTGATTCCAAAGGTATAAATTTTTTTCCACACATTAGTTTCATTGATTTCTTCCAAGAATTTCTTCCATGAACATATTTTTGCGTCCAAAAGTTTTAAGTTATATTTATTCCTTAATTCGTTATATTTATTTTTATACATTTCTTTCAGAGTGACATTTTTGTACTTCTGGAATCTCCGTCTTGTAGCATTAACATGCTTTCGCATGCAATCGATGTCTGTTGTCCACCTGGGAACACTGTGCAATTTTTGCTTTTTAAATGGAATGGACATTTTACAAGACTTTTGGATGATAGAAATGAGCTCATCTGCGAGATCATTCAGAGCTTCTGGAACTTGGCAGCAGTCAATACGATTACCTAAACTTGTCAGCAAGTATTTTGAATTGTTGTAAAAAAGTTTCCAATTGGCTTTATTGAGATTGAAAGTACAAATGTCGCCTTCTTTAGGTGGAGAATTCGAATTCAGAAGTACTTCAAACTCGATTGTTTTGTGGTCGTATAGAGAATCATAAGAAGGCAAATGCCAACTAGAAATATCTTCCAATAAGTCCGTTCCAACAACAGTTACATCGATGTTACTAAAGCCTTGTGATCCAAAAAATGTAGGACCGCAATCTTCATTGATGACAAAAAGGTTATGAGTACTAATAAATTCTTTGAGTTTGATTCCTCTAGAGTCAGAAATAGGACTGAACCATGTTTCAGATTTGCTGTTAGCGTCCATAGACCAGATCAGCTTGTTTGTGGGAACTTTGGAGAAAAGTTGGTTTATTTTTTGTAAATCGGAATCAATATTCTTGGAGGGTTCGAAATAGTAGGAAACAAATAGATAGGAAATTCTGTTAATATTTAAATGCACTGTCACCAGTAGTCTAGGTAATTTGTATCCAGAAAAGCAGAAATACTTCAATTCCTTACTATGATTGCTGCTTTAAATGTATCGAAGTTTTGACTGAAGAAAACTCTGTACGATGAAGGATATACGGGAAGGGTTCCTTTATAAGAATGAGGTTCTTGAACCAATGCAATATCAATGTTACGAGTTTCCATATTCAAGATAAGCTGCTGTGTAGCACTTTTTGATTTATGCAAGTTGAGTTGAAGAATACGCAAATGTGATGGTGAGAAAAAACTATTCATACTGAGTCTGAGATGCAGTAAGATTCTCCATAAATTGATGGCATTTGCAGCTGCTAGAAAAAGGTTTATGATTTACATCAACTTTTTTATTTGTGACTTTTGTCTTCTTATTGAACCTAATGCAGTTCACGCAAACCTGTTTAGACAAATTGCATTCACTGCTTTTGTGTTCTTCTGCACACTTGAAACATCACATACCATTTTGACAGTCGGCAGCTTTGTGGTGATAACCAAGGCACTTAAAGCAGCGATTTATAACAAGAAAATCCTCTATTTTGCAGATGTTCCAGTTGGCTCTAAGAAAATTCATTCTCATACACACTTTTCGACATGCTGGGTTCACCTCTAAAACCAAATGCCTAGAGTTGTCAAATCTTCTTAGAATAAAACGATTTTTTGTTTCCTCCCATAATTCTTTTTTTTTCTTCCAATTCAGGATTCTGCTCTTTCAAAAGCTGAAGAACTTCCTGATCACTAATTTCATTTGGAAGATTTTTTAATAGCAAATTTGGGTTTCTTCGCTTTGGAGAAGACACATGCAGAGTATTAGAATTTTGTTTTACAGCATTCAAAAATCTTTCTTTGTCATTTTTCGAGATACATTTAACTAGAACTCGATTGCTACTAATGGTTCTCATCTTTTTAATTCCTACTTGTAATTCTCTTGGATTCAATTCAGCTCTAATTATTTTACGTACCTCCTCGGATGTAAAATTGTTATCATATGCACAGACAATGACATTGTTGTTCGTTGAATGATTCTCAGTCTCTACAATAGATGACGCCACGAGTCTAGCATACGTAGGTTGTTTAGGCGTCACCGTAACATCATGTTCTACGCCATTATGTTTAATATTAACAGATCCATTCGAAACTTCTAAAAAATGCAACTTCAACTTACCCAAAGCAGTCCTTGCACCTTCACGCAACTTTTTGCTTGGGTTTCTAACGCAACTTAGTACATTTTCCAATGTTTGGAAGCATTTCTCAAGAGACCGAAATGACCCGTCATCATCAATGGCCGCCATGTTGGCCTCCTCAAGCTGAATTTAAGAGGACAAAATTATTTACATATGAAGAACCACAATGATTTCTGGGATGAAATTTAATGGATATAAAAAACAAAGCTTCCAGAAAGAAATTTTCAAAGAAAATATCAAATTTCATAGTTGAAACACTTCAATACACTAATTAAATAATTATATTAATCAACCGGTGAACTCGGTTTTCGATCCAAATTTACCTGGTCACTTGAGACATTTCCAATGATACGATATTTTCGATAATGCAATAATCAATGATCTAATCAAATAAATGTCACATTTTCTTTTGTTTTTGTTGGGAATTGTACAATAAAATGTAAAAGTATATTAAAGTACCGGAATGAATTTTTTTAACAGTTAAACGAAAAAAACAAACTATTTATTTCCAGAGTAATTTGAGCAATTACTTGTCCAGTATCGTTTTAAGCAAAGCAACTTACATATCCATTGTCTTCTACTTTTGAATCGGCAATTTTTAAAACTTGCACTTTATTGGTACTGTTATGGCTAAAACTATTAAAAATAACGGCGCTCACATTATCGTATTCAATGACTTATCAAAACTCAAAATCTTCAACGGTGTAGTCAGACACCAATGCAGTAGTATTCCAAAATATTGAAAGGGGAGGGTCGTTAGCTGCCAAACAGAGGAGATCGACTGTTTGCGATTCGTCCATGATTACTTTTCTATGCTTGATCTGAACTTTGGAAAGTCCTGAAAGAGAAAAATAGTTTATTATTAATATAAGAGAGAAAAGATAGAATACAACGAAATTCAGTTTTTCGATAGAAATTAGAATGTTAACTATTAGTAAATAGGAAGTGAAAAACTACTCTGAGAACTTTCCTCGCTATATAAATATACATCTTACTGCAGATTTGTTTAATATGTGGGAGTCGATAGTTTGTTTCATATTAGAAATAGCGAGATGTGCACTCAATTAGATTATAAGATTTATGCTTGAATACAATTATCTGGTAATGAAATTAAGATATTACAAAACTGCCCTATTTTTTGTTTAAATTCAGTTTTTTAGAGTTCCAGGTTTGCACATGATGCATGTTTATCTCTGATGTTTCAATCAGAAGTAATAATCTGTCTGTTTTGGAGGGGTTTCAAATTCAATGAGATTTTGCATAACGTGTCCTACGTCCTACGTCCTTCTTGATTAATGATTATTTATCTTCTTTTTCTGTGCTCATCAAACAGTGATTGTAAAATAATAGGTGAATTATCATCATGGATAATTCCATCTCTTGCAGTAATCAAAATTTGCATCATAGTACGAAACTGGTCAGCTAAAATTTCTTTATATTTTTCCTTAGTGATCGTTTCTTTCAGGGTTATGATTATTCCAGCAGAAAACTACAACATGGCTACCCATATCATAACAGATACACTTCCATACTTCACAGTTGGAAGGAGACAATCACGATCATACACTTGCGCAGGTTTCCTGCAAACCTGCTCCCATCCCTTTGCAGGATAAAGTGTAAAACAAGATTCTTCATATATTTCTTTCTTCTACTTATCAATCTACTAGGTTTTGTGAATGTGACACCTCTGTAAACGAATTTTATCACTGACATCTGAATCAAGTGGTGTTGGAATCACTGCTCTACCATACATGCTCTGTTTATCTAGTGGCCTTCTGACTGTAGTCAATGAGTTTGGAGAATCCAGATGGGTACTGAGCTTTGCGATCATTTTTGTTGCAGTTGCTAGCCTACATTAAAGTCCTTTTCAATACCCGTTAATCTGTTTCACTGAGCTTCTCTTTCCACCCAATATTTATCTTTTCCGAGCTTGTGTCGCTGCTATCTGGATATACTGTTATGATTTCAGACTCCATATATCTACAAATGCCTAAAATGTTTCGGTCACACTTACTCCGGCCAGACGGGTTAGCACAATTTAGCCTCTTTAAAAGTATAAGAAATCAAATACTTCAAACTTTCAACAGTTAATAAAATACTTTTTATTCATCCAATCAAGTTCAAGTACATTTTTTAAAACTTGTAATGAATGACATTTGATTTTAAAACAATTTTTCCAAGTAATAATTCGTTGTTTTTTTACTGATTAATTAAAAGCTGATTTTCTCGCTAAAAATTTTCATTTTCCCATCTCCAAAAAAGTAACGAATTCAGTTGGGTTTTTTCTCACCCCAATGAGGTTAGGCTTAACATGTTTTCGGTCTGTTATTTCAAAAGATTCTGTGTATTCTCTTAATTTTTGACGCATTTAAAACTAAACACTGTTAATAAATTTATTTTTCGATTTCATTTTGAAGTACTTTGGACTTGAAATAATACGGGAAAAAATTAAAAAAATTCTAATCTGCATCGCAACTGATTTGGAAAATTCACGCATTTTGAGCTGCCACAATTGGCGGTGAATCCTCAACTGGTGTTGCAAATTCATCGTTAGTTTAATTTTTGGATCAATTATTTACAGTACCTGTAATTATTATGCCGTTATAACCTGGTTTGAAGGGCGTTGGATTCGTATCCGTTGAGCTTCTAGTTCGAACTCACCAGCCGAAGACTGTATATATAAGCTGGTGTGTGTGTGTGGTAAATCTGCCTTGGTCACAAAATCCTCCATGTCGAGAGTAATACCACTGAAGGTAATGGGTAAGAGGTGATCGTTATCAGTTCCCGATCTAAATTACGATCTGCGAATGAAAGAATGAAACGTATGAATGCAGCCCGTCCCATAAAAAGTCTTTTTGACGTGTGTAAGCTAAAAATCAGACTTTGGCCTTTGGGTTATCAGGGATCCATACCCTCAAAAGCTAATGCATCCCTCCTTTCGATGTAAAGTGGAGCACGATAACAACAACAGCAATTGTAATTACTTAATAAAAAGTAACGAAAAAAATCCTTTGTTTACCTTAGTAGGAATTGATTTAAAAATGTCTTTTATAATTACTTGCTTTAAATTTTATATATTACTTGTTTTTAAATTTAGAGAGATAAATAACAAATTTAAATGCACACATATATTCCAGAAAAGGAAATTTATCAATGCAGTTTTCGTGCAAAAATACTTGTGTACAGATATTTGCCGAGTAATAAGTACATTTTTAAGTCATCGATATTTAAAAGACATTTAATAAGCTCATAATGCTGTTCACTTTGATTGGTCAAAAACTGGAGCTTCGACTTTATAAGCAAAGGCAGATAATTTAAATAAGTGGAAAATTTAAGGTATCCAAAACCAAATAGAAAAAAAATCTTTAGCCACAACTATAGGTTTTCTAAAGGAATACTATATTTCAAAAGAAAGAGTCTCTGAAACCCTAATGCATTCTGACGTATATAATCATACTGAAGTATATAATCATGTTTGCAAAAAGATACGAATATCATTTTGGGAATTTTCGACATTCTTTTAAGATGAGTTTTTATAAAATAGTCTGGGATTAAGAATCGTCAAATATTTTTTTTGCTGAATGAAAGGTGCGGACGAGTTTTTATACATGCGATAGATAAGCTGAAATGTTCGCCTAATTTTCTGCTTGTCTTCATGCTGAGCAGCAGAGAGTCTTCAGAACTCAGCAATCCGAAACCGACAATGTGGAGAATATTTTAACTAAATATTTCTCATTCACATATAAACTTTGGAGTCCATGAATTGATATGATATTCTACACTATCGAATTACCTATTCAAATTACGATAGTCTATTCGATTTACCCAATCGAACACTTATATCATACGATCAAAATTTACACCTGAAATTCTATGGTTTGTGGTTTTCACTGGTCATCCTAATTTATTTGCACAAGCCCTTGAAATAAGGCTCCTTTGGCTGCCTGAATCCACCATCACTTTACATGGGACAAATTGTCCATTATTTGATTTCACAAGAACCATATCAGTAGATATCAAAGTTTGAGTACTGGTTAAACAACTAGATATAACAAAAAATTGTCTTTGACTGATAATATTATTGTTTTCTCTAACATGTGGATAATTATTACTTGACTTCTCACAATGGAGAAGAGTATGATGTTTGGAACCACAATGTCTACATTTTGTAGAAATTAAACACTTTTTAACAAAATGATTATTCCTCAAACAGATAATACAAAGTTTTTTAGCCTTCACGGTATTCCACCTGTCTTCAATAGACCTTTTGAGGAATTGTGAACACTTGAAAAGTGCATGAAATTCCCCACATTCAGTGCAAATCGAATTATGCGACTTAACTTCAGAGTTGGTAATAACTGGATTAGCTGCAGTTTTTTTAAACCCTACCCTTTGTTTATTTTCACTTTTAGAAAAATTATCCGATACATTTTCCAAGCTTCTTGCTTGTTTTTCAAGAAATAAAATAAATTTCTCATAGGTAGGAAATGAATCATTATCTAAGGATAATTCCCATTGCCGTTTTAAATTATCATCTAATTTGGATTGAACATTGTATACAAGAATTAAATCAACAAAAGAATTAAATTCAAAGTCTAAACAGTTTAAGTTACGTATGGCTTCATTGTAATTATCTAATAAATCAAGAATTGATGTTCTGCAATTAGGCTTCAAATGTTTGGTATTAAAGAATTTATTTAACTGAATATATGCTAGATTCTTTTTACTATCGAATCTCGAAATTAATGTTCCCAAGCCTCTTTATAACTGACTTCTGTTATGGGAAAGCCCTTTATGAGCTTACTTGCTGTGCTAACTTCTTGCTGCTTCTTCTCTTGCTGTGCTAACATGACTTTAAATACTGAAATTTTTGTACATCTGAAAGTTCCGAATTTTCATAAATAGTGGTTACAAATATCTATTTAAAACTGATCCAATCTTCCAAAGTACCACTAAAATTGGGTAAATCAAATTTTTTACAGTTTGTTTTTACAGTTGAAGATTTACAGTTTGTCTTGACATTGCCATAGATTCACTATTACTAGCATTTACAAGAATCTTACTATTCTCAGATAACAATAATTTTCATTTCGAATCTATTTGACAACTTATTCTAGGGAATTTTTCCAAATATGTTTCGCTATCTTCAATTTCTTTCTCTAACTCCTCCAAATCAGAAATAATTTCTTCAATTTTATTATCTATTTATTTTAATTGATTTTGTATCTCTATTAATTGAATTTTAGAAATTTTTAATTCTTGAATATATAACGGATCAATTTCCAAAATTCTAGTAGCTTTATTTTCAAGCCTAGTCACTGCGGACCTTAGAATAGTTAGTTTTGATTTTAATTTCTCTATTTCTGTCTCCATATTTGATAACAAATTCAAAATTCAACGTTTTAAATTGTTTAGGAACAACTTCAATTAAGCGCCAAATATTCAATTTTGAATAATTTCATCATACATTTATTAGCAATTGCTCCGTCTCAACGGTCCAAACTTGGAGAATGATTTGAATAGAATGGGTATAAGGAGCTGAATGTATATATTTTTAAAATGCTGGTTTGCTAAAATACTGAATGTAATTTCTAACATAATACCGTATCAAAAGTTAATGGAAATAACTCACCGTCTTTTCCAATGAATTGGGTACCCGCCAAACACAACAAGAAGTATCAGTCAGTGCTACAAACATTAGAAAAAACCAGAAGAAACACACACAAGAATCACCATTTCACTAAACCAACAAAAACCGACTTTATTCAAAAATGGCCACATAACCACTTCACCAACAGCATCTTGAATATCACCAACACATGACTAGTGCGCAGCAAACAACTGCTGGATAGCTAGAATCTTAAAGAATAAAATTAATGATATTTTAACTAAATGAACATTAAGATTTACAAGAAAAAATAAATAAGGAGTTACTGAATAACTTAAGATTTGAAATAAACTAGAATAATTAATGAATAAAACTATTTTTAAAGCAGTTCCTTTAAGCAGTCCCCAGTTTCTGGTGTCCCCATTTGGCGGCAACTTTTAGAGTTATAGTCTTGAGAAACCTGAACAATTGAGAATTAATTTTGCTGTTTAAAACATTTGGTAAATGTCAACTATTATTTTGCTTTCAAATTCTTCAATGCGAAGAATCAACTATAATATTCAATTGTAATTTTTTTAATATATATATAATTGCATTAAGATAACAATTTCATTGGATAAATCCCTTCGAGCCACGCCTTTCATGGTCACTTCATCTCTGAAAGTTGTCGTTCCTAAGAGATTGGTTTGTTGCATTTTTGAATTGTCATGTTTATTTTCTTCATTGTAAGAGAGGGTTATATCCAAAATTGAATGCATTTATACTCTTTTCACCTGAAACTACTTATCAAATTTCTTTTTTTTCTTTTTTGTGTAACCAGGGATCCCTCCAAACTTTCACTTATGCACTATAATAAAATTGTTGTGCCAGAGACCGCCTTGCGTAGTATTCGTGTACAATTGATACAAAATGTGAACTTAATTTGTAAATTTAGCCCTTTTACTGAATCATCATGTTATCTTTGGCGAGTTATTTGGCAATTAATTGATAGCCTACATTAAACAGTATATGAAAATACAATTTGTGTTTTACAAGCGTTATTTTATTTACAACAGGCAAATATTTGACATAAAGTTACACTTGTAGACAACAAATTTCATCCGAAATTTGATTTATTTAAATCATTGCGTCCTTGAGTGATTGCGTTTACATGCTTCTAAACGTACGGATCGACAGACGGTCAATCCTAGTTGAATTTGGTTCGAATTTACATTGCTGACTACACTACAGATTTTACTTTTCGCTTTCTTCGTTTTGTAGTTACCTCGTTAAATTATGTTCGAACATGCAGAATGACATATGGATTTCCTCTTTAAGTATTTTGTTCCAGATATGGCATAAATCTACAAATTTGTTTGAAGGACCATACGGCAGCATAGATAAAGTTATTTTGCGTTATCTTTATCAAAGAAAGACATTTCCTGAATATTTCTAGAAAAAATAAATATGAAGGTCTAAAAGAAGAAGATTTTCCAAATTCTCAAGTTTGAGTGTTTCAACGATCACATTACTACATAAACGAGAAAGTAAAAATAAAAAATGAAACATTAATTCGATTGAATACGCTTCAGTTATGGTTTTTTAATCTTAACTGAAACGAGTCAATTTTCAGTTTAAGAATGTGAATGAAAATGCTATGGAATCTATTTTACATAAATTAAACGTTGTAACCTTTTGAAACATATTTAAAAGAATTTACTATTAAATACGGCGAAGAAACTGTTTTTTAAAATTATTTAAGTAATTTTAATTGAATAAAAAGGAAAGTGGACATGTTTCAATTCAAAGTAAATACTAATATTGAACTTGAGAGATGGCATTGACAGCTTAAGAATGAATAAACAGGCGGTGCAGTAACGGAATTTTTAAATAAAGCAATTCATGTTGTTCTGAAAGCTATTATAAACAAACTCATGGGGAGAATGATAGCAATTGAAAGAGGGAAATTAACACACAGAATTAGCTTGCTTAGAAAAAGACATCTTGTCGCCCAAAAATTAGATTAGAAGATACACTTTATCAACATGGCGAAAAAGCATCAATGAACAGTTGGAACGGTCACCCATGTCTGCTTATGATTTTAATATAGATAAAGAAGATTGTAAACGTGAAATAATGTGTCCACATTGTGGGATATGCGTAAATGCCTTAACTTGCACCTCTGTGTATTATAATATCAGGAATGTTATATGCACTCATATTACATTTTTGTAAACTTTTACACTAAGACTGATGCTGCCAGTATCTGCTGAAATGCAGATGATGTTAATGAAGAAGAACTTGTATTTGCTGTAAATACAAGAGTGTAAAGAGCTGTAAACAGTTGAAAAATATGTCATTGTCAATAAACTTTCAGAAAAAAACATCAAGCTGATATTAGTGCTATAAAGGCTTCATTACTGCTAAGATTACAAAATATCAGTAATAAAATGCGAACACCGGAAGCTTTGGGAGATTTAGATGGTGCTGCGTAACTTACTAAGAATTTAGAAATGTACATACAAGCCTCAATTACTATCTATATCTGATGAAGTAAAAAAATACACTTATTAATAAAATAATGGATCCGCATAGAACTTTTGTAAAAAAAATATGCATTCGAATGATCCTTTTGGCATTGTATTTTTTAAAAATAATTTCTTATGTAATAAAAGGATTTTTTTCTTTTATTTTTTTCAAACAAAAATTTATCATTTAAATATTTAGTTATCTTAATTCATTCTACAAATAAGTTAAATCTGAGGTTTTATTGGGATAAAACCGCAATAGAAGCCTCATCTTCTAAGAGAATGCATAGAAAACTGATGTTCACTTGTTTTACATTTTTCGTACTTTTGTTTATAATAGAAATGGAAGCTGGAGATCCGGCAAGGACTTCCAAACTGTATCGAAAATCTTGCTATATTTTTTAATAATCTAATTATCTCTGATGAGTTTCGGTGTTAAAACTTGGGTTGTGTGTCATTTGCGCTCGGTTGCATTTGAGCTAACTCAGCAAAAAGTGTCATTTGCATTCAAGTTTAAAAAAGGTGACTGTTCCGTAATTCTAAAATCTCACCTTTGGCGCAGGAACATCTTCCCTTGGCGAACTCTGTAACCACTTCAACCTGGCAACCATATAATATCTCAGAACATTTTCTAAAACTGTCTCGCTAGCACGCTATGAAATAAACACATTTATACAGACAATTCGCAATTATGATTCTATAACGCATACAAAGCACATTTTGGACCGTCGAGTCGGAGGTCAACAAGATCTTATGGATTAATTCTTATCATCGAATTTGATAAATAATTTACGATAAATATGGCAGATATCACATCGCTTAATCGCAAGCGTGGCAGCCTCAAAGGCCAGCTTACGAAATTGAACAATGCCCTGACTGAAGGACAAAATCAAATGGACATTCCCGAACTTCAAACTCAACTGGATATGGTGCTAAATATCGAACACAAATTCGATGAATTGAAAGATGATTTCTACAAAATCGTCAAAGAAGAAGATTATCAGAAAATCGAAACCTCTCTATTCGAAGTGGTTGATTTGATGCAAAAATTAGAGTTAAGTCTTAAAACCTCTATTTATAAATTAAAAACTATAAAAACTGACTCTGTGCATAATCAAAGTCTTGAGGATTCTAGTATTGTTGATCAGCCTAAAAAGGCATTCATCAAACTTCCAAAAATTCCACTTCAGTTTTCAGCGGAAAATTCGAAGAATGGAATTTATTCAAAACTCAATTTGATAGCCTAATAAGTGAAAATCCTAAGCTTTCTGAAAATGAAAAACTGCATTATTTACGTGGTTCTCTTAAAGGAGAAGCTAAGTGCATAGAAACTGCTGATGATAACTTTACTTCTCTGTTTAAAGCTTTAGAGCAACGTTATGAAAACATGAAACAAATGAAAGAAAACAAATGAAACAAATGAACAAATGAAACAAATGAAGAAAACATGAAAACAAAACAAAAGAAATCACATAAATAACATTCTAAATATTCGTCCATTAAAGCATGAATCTGGCAAAGATCTACGAAATTTATTGGATATCATTTTAAAGAATCTTATATAATTAAATATCTTAGATTTCGCGAGAGATAAATTATTCAACGTTTTGCTATTAAATATTATTATTGAAAAATTTTATCGTGACATCTGCAAACCATTTGAATTAACTTTAAAAACAACGAAGTGCCTGAGTTCGATTATTTTCTAGAATTCTTAGAAAGGAGATTTTTTTTTCTTAGAAAGGAGCCAAATTTTAAATAATATTCAAACTAGCATTTCTACTAAATATAACCCTGAGAGATCGAAATCCTATTTTTTCAAAGCAGATAAATCTCCTAAATTGTGTATCGCTTGTAAAGTACAAACACATGAACTGTATCATTGTAATGCATTTAAAGAAATGAAATTTTCTGATAGGTTAGATTTAGTTCAAAAAATCGGCTTTGTAAAAACTGTTAAGTGAATTTCACCCTTTCTCTACGTGTAACTCTAAAAGTTCTTGTTCCGTTTGTAAAAAGAAACTATATCATCCTACATTGCTTCATAAATATTCAACGTCTCCAATCGCGCCAAACACATATAGTAATCGAGAGAGTGAAACCTGGCTCTCGTCATCCATTCACTTTCAGGGAAGGAATACTCAAACTAATAATGCACAGTCAATTGAAACACAGATGTCAGAAAACCCTCGTCTTTCCCTTTTCTGTTACGATAATAAGAGTATTTTGATAAACACCACCATAATATATGTCAGAGATGCATGAGGGGAATTCAAACCCTTAAGAGGCGTTCTCGACTCTGGCAGTGAATCTTCTTTCCTTCCGTCTTCCGTGGTTTCACACCTTCTAAACAATTAAATATTTCGAACTTAAACATTCCCAAGGAAGTTAAACTAGCTGATCCATCATTCCTCAAAAAATAGATATTATTTTGGGCTCAGAATTATTTTTCTCATTCTTGAATGAGGATAAAATAAAATTAGCAGACAATTTATTCTTACAATCTAGTTGTTTCGGCTATCTTGTTTCAAGTGTTATTTCTGGCAATATTCTTAACAATGTTCCTAAACAGTGTTTTTTTTAACTAAAAACGTAGATAATCTTAATGACACTCTTAAACGGTTTTCGGAAATTGAGGAAATAGAAACAACTGAAATTTGCAACAATGAGTTAAAATATTGTAACGAACATTTCGCAAAAATGCATTATAGGAAACCGGATGGCAGATTTGTAGTAGAAATGCCATTAAAATCTGATTTTTCCTAAGAAATGTTACTAATTTCTAAGTCAATTGCATTAAAAGACTAGACCAATGGACGCATTTAGAACGTGATACCGCTACGCAAACGCTTCATTCAGAATTCCTCAACGAGTATGAATTACTAAAACGCATGAAAGAGGTAAAGGAAAATTCAATTATCGAAAATGGATACTATATCCCTCATCACGGTGTATTACACCCATCAAACAAAACTACTAAGTTTAGTGTAGTTTTCAATGCAAGTTCTAAAACGCCCAGAGCACATTCATTAAATGACTTGTTGTGCAAGGAAGGAGTAATTCTGGAAGATCTTTTCTCAATTCTAATCAGATTTAGAAAACACATTTAGGCATTAACCGCATATATCAAGCAAATGTTTAGAATGATTGAATGATTGAGATAAATCCTTTGCAAACTAAGCTTCTGAAAATTCTATGGAAGATCAATAACAATACAATAAAATGTATGAATTACACACGGTGACATTTGAAACCGCTTCAGCACCATACTTAGCAACAAAAGTTTTGCAACAACTTGCTCTAGAGGAGGAAGAGAACTTTCCGTTGGCTTCAAAGGCTCTCCGGTGCTTCAGAACTTAGAGAGTTTGAAACACTCAAATCAGATCTGACAAAGTTGCTTCAACGAGGAGGCATGACTTTGCATAAGTGGTGTTCCAACAAGGCTTCATCAGCTGAACTTAAAGAATTTACTCTTGACTGCAATTCTGAATAAATTACAGTCAAAACTCTAGGAATATTCTGGAACAGTTTAAGTGATTCCTTTACGTTTAAAGTCTGCGCCAATTCCAGCACAGATTACAACTACACCAAATGAGAAGTACTTCCACAAATAGCTCGCATTTATGACTCCCTCGGACTTTTGGGACCAGTCATAACCAAAGCAAAGATTTTCATACAACAGTTGTGGTTACTTAAATTGGACAAGGACGAGGCTTTACCAGCACATGTTTCCAGACAGTGGGATACCTTCCTTAAAGTTTTATCAGAGAATATTCAATCCATTCGTGTTCCGAGATGCTTTTTTCAAGTTGTCTCCAATTCCGTTCTGATATTTGGATTTGCAGACGCCTCTTCTAAAGCTTATGATGCTGCAATTTACGTAAAAGTTGCGTTATCTGAATTGAGACTACAAATAGACTCTGTTATATTACATTCAGATTCAACTATAAGCCCAAGCCTGGATAAAGACTCCTAACTTGCTCAAGACATTTGTGAGCTTTCCAGAGGACTTGATGCTAAGGTCCTTGTAACCAGTGAACTGTGGTTTAAAGGACCAGATTTTTCAAAATTAAACTTACCTGCTTATCAGACTGTGCACATTTCTACTGGCTGAACCGATAAACTTTATATGGATAAGATCAAGCTTGTTAATAAATTAAAATTGACTTTAACTAATGAATCTAAATTTTTAGATGATTTACTTGCTATCACAAATGAATTTCATAATTTAATAATAATTGTATCATTTATTTTTAGGTTTGTTCGAAATTGCAGATTTCCTGTAAGGGAAAAGGGATTTCTCAAACAAGAAGAATACATGAACGCTGAAAGGGTACTCTTAAAATTGTTACAGGTAAAGCATTTTTTCTACTGAAATCTCTGCTTTAGAAAAAGTAACGATTTCCTCCTGAAATAAAAAGAAAGAGAAAAAAGGGTTAGATCTTTTACAGGCTATGCCACATTCTCATATTGCCCTTTTGAATGTCTTTATGTCGATACTGTTTGTGGATTTAATTATAAGATTTCAACTAAAAAATTTCTTCATATAGTAATTGATTATACAACTAGATATGTTCTGGATTTTCCTTCCAGAAATGAAAATTCTGAAACTTATGTTAATATATTAAAGCAGTGTTTTCCAAATTTAGGTACCTTCCAAATTATTAACTGATATAAACGAAGCTTTTATCTGAATAAAATTCAAACATTTCCTCAGAAATTACAGTATCAAGCATCTGCTAACTTCTTCTCACCATTCACAAACTAATGGGAAATGTGAAAGAGTAAACCAGTCAATAGTAACTAAATTAAAGTGTAAGGTCAATTCTTCTCCAACTAAAATTCTTTGGACTTAGAGTTTTAGAACAAGTAATTAATGAATAATCTAACACCTCATTCTGTTACAAAATTTCCCCCTGCCTATTTGTAATTTTGATCTTTACCTTATCCTCCTACCTTAAATCAAAATCAATTATGTCCCCAGTAGAAGATTGTGAAAATTAGTTAAATATAATACCATAAAATATCACGATAAAAAAAATAAAATGTAATGCTAGATTTATAGATTCTCCATTCAAACCTGGTGACATTGTAATGTATGAGGAATTTGATTATCAAAATCGTAGAAAATTATTTCCAGTATTTTCAGTTCCACATGAAATAGTAACTAAAATTTCAGATGTAAATTATGAAATAATTAAACTAAATACATTATCAAACAAAGCTACTGATATTGTTCATGTGTCAAAATTAAAAATCTACTACCGACAAGAAAAATTAAAATTAAGTCATAATTAATAATTTAAATAGAAAAAATATATATCTGGATTTCTCTCTCACTTAAACTCCAACTTCGGTTGGCCCATTATCTCTAATCGTAAGAGTCAGATTTTTCCTTTCTTCATGATGATGATGCCAGGATTGGTAAAATAGGATCACAACATAAACTCAAATACAACAGTATTATTACGATGCGTGTATAGGGCCAACATCACAATTAATTTCTATCGCTATCTATTTTTATCCGGGATATTTTGTTCTCCACTTGAAAACAAATATTCCTGAAGGAGAGCAGAAAGAGAATAAGAATTACGTCCCCCTTCTTGATGTGCTAATTTTAGGTCATTAATTTTCGCCGCTATTAAAATTTAGTGGACAAGGTTTAGCTAGTCACCATTAATTGGCTAACTATTGGATTAAAAGATTTTTCTTTTAAAAATTACATATTTTTACAATATTTGTCTTTCTATTAATGTTTATAATAAGATTATTTTCACTCTCATGTTTGTTATTTTCCTATTTAAGTGTTTCATACAAGAAATCAGAACTAGGTTGATAATTTATTATTGTACATGTTCAATTTAATATTTCATTATTTTATATCCAATTTGATGATTCTGGCGAGCCTCCTACTATTAAAGGACACTGTGTGCAAGCATTTCTTAGAGACCTTCCTCACCAAAATAAAGAAAATCAACTGAGTTTATGCAGAACATCATTCATATAAAGCACATTACAATATTATTAATTTTTTGTTTTGTTGAATGTTTCATTTTATTGGATACCACTTTTTACCTTTTTTTACACAATTATTATGGGTTCGATATTGTAAAATTTATATATCTGTAGTTTTAAGTAATTTAAAAAAACATTTCGAATTCATTTTGATAGTATAACAATCAAAGTAATACTTAAATGGTTTTTTTGCATATTTAGCTTAAATTATAGCTTTGAATGGTATAATATCAAAAAATTGAAGTAACTCTAAAGAAATTCTCCTTTCAATTTTCACTGAAGGTTTTTTGTCGGCGATTTGAACTTTATCCGGCTTACAAGAATGGTACGTTTCAGATAGAATACAGTTGTCTTTTGTTTCCAGCAGCCCTCTACTATTTTAGGAGTCTTCGTTAGTGTAGTGCCACGTTACCACATTTTCTAGACTACCTCGATACTTGCGATATTGATATACTCAACTGAAAGATCTCCTCTTAATATTTTGAAATCTGCAACCCTTATTCATATTTAAAATCAGATTTGAATTATGTAGAAAAGCCTCAAACACGCCAAGCATCTTGTCTGAAATAAACTTTCAAAAATATCCCCATCATTCTAATAGAGAAGATACTAGATTTACTCTGAGAAAACAGTGAATATTTCTAGGAAAAGGATTCTCAATCATCAATCATTCGCATCAATACAAGAAATGTGCACTTTCTATAACTTCTCTAGACTCAAATTCTTATTTAAAAAATAAAACACTAACTCTAAAATTATCTTTACTAGCTATAGAGTAAATTGTGGAATGAAAATAAATTTCAAGTCTTTTCATAATTACAGTTACAAGAAAAAGAAAAGAGTTTCAATGATTTGTAGATTTCCTTTCGTACACTTTTCTCTCTAAATTTAATATTTAAAAAATATTATAAGCTTTTATGTAATAATTTTCACTATTGTCATAACAAATGCGTTCCTATACATGTAAGTTGTAACAATATCAAAAATATTGTTGTGTGCGAGTTAATGCTCTAATGAAAGT
>JAOUZG010003205.1:0-37040 GCA_026289955.1 Argiope argentata
CTTAGAGTGAGATAAGCTTTAGAAATGGTGCGTTCCTTGCCCGAATGTCATTCTGCAAATTATTCTTCAGTTGTGAATTTCTACTTTTTATTATACAAATTGTGAATCGTTTTTTTATCAGAGTAATTTTTTTATTAAAACAATTTTACCTTTTTAAATTAAAACAGTTTTACCTGCTACTGATGAAGTGACAGTGATCTGTTAAACGAAGATGATGGTTGCCCAAAAAATAATGTTTTAGCTGTTTTGATGTTTTACATTTTCTTGAATTTCATTTATTTTTCTTGATTCATTGTAAAATGAAGTTTTAAAACTATCACATGTATTTCCTGCTTTATTTTGATGTAACAAAAAATTAAGCAGTACCATATGTCATTTTATCTACTATTGACAAACGATTGTTTTAATGACATTTTAAGTTTTATGAAAAATAAGGAATTTTTTTTGTAGATATTTGTTCTAACTTTTATTTCAATGATTGAAAAGTGATTTATTAAAATTTGTGCGTGATACACTCATGCGTAAATTTATGGAAACTTAATATGGAACGTTTGTTCTAAAATTCATTTTATTTCATTGTAATTAGATCTTGTCTTAACAATACTAAAGAAAAAGTAAATAACATTTTAAAATCCGAAATTATGCTTGAAAAATTTATCATGACGGTTTATACCAAAAGAAGTAATATTTATGACAAACTAAAGTAAAATGCTCAGACTAGAAACTGAAGGAAAGTGTTAGCGGTATTTATTTCACTGAGTAATTTTTCCCCCTAAATTTATTGAGCAATTTTTAATATCAGTATTAAATATTGTTTTAAAAATGTTATTTGATTTATCGAATTGCTTTTATAGATAAGATAGAAATATTTTTAAATATATATTTATCTCACACTCCTTTTCGATTATTTAAGCAGAAACAAGAATGTATAAGCTTTCGGAAATAAAACATGAAAACATTTTTAAAAATTTAATTGAAGGTAAAAAATTCATTCAAAATTCAAAATAATGTTTTATATTCAAAAATTCAATGAGAGTAACAATATATATTAAATAAAGTTGATACTGACGGCAAAAAGCAAAAGAATTCTCAACTGAATGTTAAAAGTACAAATTTTAGAAGTGCCTTTCAAAATTCGCTTGGTTTCACATTTTTTTTTTAAATTCAAGGTATGCTTTCATTTTAATATTAAATAAAGATTTAAAACCTTATCTCGTCTGTCACTAAGTTGAATTGACATCTGAACCATGTAAAAAATATTCTAATTGCATTCATTTATACAATATACACGTCGCATACTATTATAATGTGAAAGAAATTGCCTTCTAATATCTATATTATTATTTAGTTTTGACAATACATTATTGTATTAATATTTTTAAAGTATATCGGGGAAAATTAAAAAAAAATTATAATGTTTTTGAAATTGGCATTAATGCCAGTTTTTATTTCAATGGTTTGAAATCTAATATAAATTTTCTAAAAACTATTTTCGAAATTATATTGTAAAAAAAAATGTCAACTATTTGTCGATGAAAAAAATACCCCATAAAGTCGATGAACGAAACGTTTCACGCTAAAAAGCATCAACACATTAGAACACTTCGACCGGTTGAAAATGCAACTCCTTCTCGGAAAACCGCAAAGCAATAGCTCAAAGGGGAACTGTGACAGATTTATTACTTCGGACCCCAGGAAGTAACGCCCCTCAGGGGCTCACCTTCTTTAGGTGGGTACGGGTGTCCCAATCCCGAGGTTCCCAGGGATCTTTCTCCATTTATAGTTTATTCTCCCCTACGCCTCTTTCTGTCTGCTTGATCCTTCTTTCCCTCGACGGCAAGCGAGGGGGCTCTCCATGAGAAGCTGTCGCCGCTCTGTTTGCTTCTTGCTCCTCATGGACAGCCAAAAACCCCACGTGTTGGCCGTGCGTGGCGACCCATTAGACGGGTGGTGCACTGTGGTCCCCGGTGTGTCAATCGGCTGGTAACTAGTCACCTGAGTGGCTAGACTGCTAGGGATCAAGCGAAGGGGTTACTCCTTGGGCTTGGCGTTAAGGGTGGTCACTGTCCCCGGGGGTAACTCCAAGCGTATAGGTATCGATTAGCACTATGGTAAGTACCGAGGCTGGGATATCTAGAGCCGGTGGCTGCCATCCCTTGTTGGGCTCCGTGGTGGGCGGTGCCGTCGTTCCTGAAACCCTATTCATATCGTATGGGGCCAAAAAAAGTTTCTCCCTTCAGTGGGCACCAGAAGAATTTAAATCTTTTTGAAAAACCATATGACAAATTTTTTATTTTTAAACGCATTTCTGAAAGCAATGAAACCTTTAACAATGTTTCACCATTTTTAGTAGAAAAATCTATTACAGGAGCACTTGGAGAAGTCGTTTCAACTAAGAAACTTCGCTCTGGAGACTTGCTTGTTGAAGTCGGTAGTCGCAAGCAAGCTCAGCAAATAATTAAACTAACTACATTATCATCTATAACTGTAAGTGTAAACGCTCATACGACGCTCAATTCTTCAAAAGGTGTTATAACATGTGGTGAGCTTTTTAACGACACCTTGGAAAAAATTACAGCAGAACTAAAACCTGAAGGAGTGACGCATGTACGCCGTATAACTATTAGGCGGGATGGACAACTCCTTCCTACTAAGCACTTTATTTTGACATTCAACAGACCAAAATTGCCAGAAAGGGTAAAAGTTGGCTATATGAGATTGGCCGTGAGGCCTTTTATTCCTAATCCTCTCCGGTGTTTTCAGTGCCAACGATTTGGCCACTCAAAATCCAACTGCCGCGGGACTCTAACTTGCGCCCGTTGTGCAGTGAAAGGCCACGAAAGTCAACAGTGTTCTGCTGAAGAAAAGTGTGTGAATTGCAATGGCAACCACACTTCCTTTTCTAGATCCTGTCCTCGTTGGCTAATGGAGAAACAAATTTTAACTGTAAAATTTAAAGAAAATATTACATACCTTGAGGCCAGGCGTAAAGTCAACGTCCAAACACCGATTCCTGGTGTAACATATGCTTCTGTTTTACAAAAACAATTTTGCGCAAATTGTTCTTGTTCTAATTGTATTAAATCTGTCAACGAAAGTAAGCCTCCAGGGAAATCAGATTCTGATACTGAAAAATCCTTAATTAGTGCTCCTGAAACTGGACAACCTGAGATAGCTCACCGTAAGCGGAAATCGAATAAATCACTGAAACTTAAGCTTTCAAAACGTGGCGTTAAAGAAAAACAGCTTTCACAGAAGATGAAAGCATCAAGTTTAAATAATTCTGTCGCTCTGGGACTTGCGAATAAGGGTATAGTCCAAAAGGATCTATCATCTCTTTTTAGTGGCGTGCCCAAAAGTCCCGATCTCATCGCACTGCATCCATCCGAAGAGGAGGATGAAATTCAAATGAGTTGCGATTCGCCGACAACTCTTAACAATGTTCCTAACACCTCTCATGCAACATTTTCTTGATGGGTCATTTCCTTTCTTGGAACTGTCGTGGCACTCGGTCCAAACTAAATGAAATTAGGACCATTCTTAACCAATTTCATCCAGCTTGCCTCTGCCTTCAAGAAACTTTCTTGAAGCCAAATTTGCCTTTTAAATTGCGGGGTTATAATACGGTTCGGAAAGATTCGGATAGTAATCCGCATAATTCTGGAGGTGTTTACATTCTGACCTCCAATTCTTTTCCTAGCACGCCTCTGTCACTCCATACTGATTTGCAGGCAGTTGCGGTCCAAGTACATGTACGAACCTTAATAACAGTCTGTTGTGTCTATTTACCACCTAATGATTCAATTAGTCAAAGAGATCTTGACGGTTTAGTAGAGCAACTTCCAGCACCATTTATTATACTTGGTGATTTCAACGGCCATAGTACTTTGTGGGGTTCGCATAGTACAAATTCTCGTGGGCGACAGATTGAGCAGTTCATTACTAATAACTCTCTCTGTCTGCTGAATAACGAAGAAAAAACTTACTTCCATGAGCCCTCGCGTACTTTTCACAGTTTAGATCTGGCCATATGTTCTCCAGTGCTTTTTCCGTTGCTTAATTTTACAGTTGAAAATGACTTGCATGAGAGTGATCATTTTCCTGTAATAATATCTCATGCTGATGGTGGTGGAACAACGCCAGGTGTACCTCGCTTCCTATTCCAGCATGCGAATTGGGCTGATTTCTCTCAACTGGCCCAAATTACCGAAAGGATGATTAACACAGATAATATCACAACAGCAGTACAACTTGTTCTTGATTGCATTATGAAGGCCGCAAATAAAAGTATCCCTAAAAGCTCACCCCGACTACGGAAATTCCGTAAACCATGGTGGAACAAGGCTTGTCACGAAAGTTGCAGGAAACAAAAACAGCTTTGGAACAAATTTCGTAGATACCCAACAACGGAAAATCTTGTTGCATTTAAGAGAGCCAAGGCTTATGCTCGTTGCATTCGCCGGCGTAGCCAGAGAGAATCCTGGGTTAAATATGTATCATCCGTTACGTACTCTACCTCTAGTAAACTACTATGGAAGAAAGTGAAGGCAGCTAATGGTATCTATCCTGAATTTTCTTTTCCTGTGTTGAAATCGGGAAAGGTAATTTATTCTTCACATATAGAAGTTGCCAACGTGCTCGGGCAAGCATTTGAAAAAGTTTCAGCCATTGATTCCTATAGTCGTCAATTTCTAACTACTAAGAATAGAGCGGAAAAAAATTAAGTTAAATTTTAATACAAGCAGATCTCTTGATTATAATAGCGCCTTTAAGCTGTTTGAGCTGAAGAAAGCCTTGTATCAAGCGCATGAAACTAGCCCTGGTTCTGATGGAATCACTTACAGTATGCTTCGCCATTTAGATGAGGTTTCTCTCTCCAATTTGTTAAAACTTTTTAATCGAATCTGGTTTGAGCAAAAATTTCCCTCTCAATGGCAAGAGGCAATAGTGATTCCAATCCTTAAGCCGGGAAAGGATCCTTCCAACCCTTTGAGTTATAGACCGATCGCTCTAACGAGTTGTATATGCAAAACGCTTGAACGTATGGTCAATGCCCGATTAATGTTTGAGTTAGAGAAACATGGATGTATCTCGCTATTACAGAGTGGCTTCCGACGAGGACGCTCAACATTTGACAACTTAGTTCTACTTGAGACACAAATTCGTAATGCCTTTGTTCGCAGAAATCATCTCGTTTCCATTTTTTTCGATATTGAAAAGGCTTACGATCGTACGTGGCGATACGGTATTCTTCAAACACTTTTAAATTTGGATTTTAGAGGAAATCTCCCAGTTTTTATTCAAAATTTTTTGACTACTCGTATATTTCGTGTACGAGTTGGTAATTTTTATTCTGATACTTTTATCCAAGCTGAGGGTGTTCCACAGGGAAGTGTCCTCAGCGTTACGCTTTTTATCACACACTTTAGTGAAATTCTGAGTCAACTTCCTCCGTCTGTTCAAGGGTCACTGTACGTTGACGATTTGCAGATTTCTTCTCAAGGTTGTAATATGCGCTTGATTGAACGCCAATTACAGAGTGCTGTTAACAAACTAATGTCCTGGTGTGAAAAAAACGGGCACACTCTTTCTCCGGAAAAGAGTTGTTGCGTGCATTTCTGCCGGAAGCGAAACATGCATCCAGACCCTGTAATTAAGATTCGAGAAACTAACATTCCCGTTGTTGATAGCGTGCGATTTTTGGGAGTAATTTTTGATAGGAAACTTGCTTTCCTTCCACATATTCTTCATCTGCGAAAGAGATGTGAAAAATCTCTTAATATCCTTAAAGTGCTGTCAAATACTTCTTGGGGGGCTGATCGTCCTTCCCTTCTTCGAATATACGAAGCAATTATTTTATCCCGTATTGATTACGGTTGCATGGTCTATGGTTCTGCCCGCCCTTCTGTTTTGCGCAGGCTTGATACAGCGCATCATTCCGCGTTAAGAATTTGCTCTGGTGCTTTCCGCACCTCACCTGTAGAAAGCTTGTATGCTATCTAAAATTTTATGCCTTTGGATCTTCGACGTCGGAAATTAACAGCACAATATTATTTCCGCATAAAATCAATTCCGAAACATCCCGTAAGCCACTTGTCCATTCCAAGTGGTTTTCAGAGACTCTATCATGCCCGTCCCTCTCATATTCTTCCCTTTAGTGAGAGAGTAAAAACTTTGCTGAATGATTCGGAACTTCACGAGGCGACAATTCAACATATTAATTGTTTTTCTTTCCCTCCTTGGGATGCTCCAAATTTTTCATTCTTGAACCCGTTTACAGGATTCGACAAATCCACAACAGCGTCTATTATCTTCCAGCAAATTTTTAAGGATCATCGCAGCCGATATAATTCTTACGTAGAAGTATTTACAGATGGATCAAAATCCAATACCCATGTAGGTTGTGGAGTTGTTTTACCTACTCAGACAAATAACTACAGTTTGCCCACATCATTTTCAGTTTTATCTGCTGAACTGGTTGCAATAATATACGCTCTTCAATTGATTTCGAACTCTTGCGCACGATCCTTTTGTATATACACTGACAGCAGGAGTGCTTTGGAATCTCTTTCAAATTTCTGTTATTCAATGCATCCGGTTGCTATGGAAATCCTGGTTTCACTTCAATCCCTTGAAAACAAAGGATTTAAAATTCTTTTCTGCTGGGTTCCGAGCCATGTTGGAATACCTGGCAATGAAATGGCAGATGCTGCAGCAAAATCGCCCGGCCCTTTTCATGAGCGAGCACTTCCGCAAGGAGATGCAAAGTCATGTTTTGCTCGGCATGTTCACAAGTTGTGGCAACGTTCTTGGGATCAGCAAATAGCCAATAAGCTACACTCTCTCCAACCAATAATTCGCGTATGGCCTACCAATCCAGTGCGTGGGCTCGATGTAAAGTTAACTCGGCTCCGCATTGGTCATACCCGCTTCAGCCATAAATATCTTTTATTTGGAGACCCGTGTCCAACATGTACGACATGCCATACAGCGCTAAGTGTGCGTCATGTTTTAGTCGATCGTCCTGTTTTTAATAATCATCGTTTCCGTTTTTTTAATTCAATATCTATAAACATGAGTGAACTAGTGGGTGAAAAACCTCACTCAAATATTTTTAAATTTTTACAGACCATTGGTTTTTTGCATTGTATTTAGATTTTTTTAACCTTTTTGAATGTTTTAATTATCTTTTACTTTTACCGTGGGTATTTTTTAATTGCCATTTTTGATGCGTTGACATGCGATAAAAATTTTAACCTTTGCCTAGTCTTTAATTCCAGGAACTTTTTGAATATTTTGTAAATGCTTATTACCATTTGATTGGCGCAGCATGGCCATATCTGGCTTTTGTGCCAAAAAACCAAAACAACCTAACCTAACCCCAGGAAGTAACTGCCCCTCAGCTTGGAAGAGCCCATGTCGTCCAGAGACACCCGAGAAAGTCTGGATGTTAAAGGGAGTGCTTTTTGAAAAGGGCTTGGAGGTTAAAGAATTAAAAGCTGTAGTTTTAAATAAAAATTGTTATGAGACTAATTTTATTTTAGTATTTACTAAATTTGAAATTGATAATTTTTAAGAATCTCTTTTTTAAACCGCTGGTGAATATATTTGATTCATTAATCTTCATTGTATTATTGTAAATTTTAATTCAAAATGTTCTCAAAACATAATTTATCTGATTTAATGTGAAAAAAAATAAATGAAGTTAAAATACGAAGTAGCTGGAGACTATGCGATTTTATGCAAAAAAGAAAGCTCATAAAATATTCTGAAAATCGTTTCAAATGACATTTGGATGGGCACTAGGGATTTTTTAACTGATTTAAAATTTTATTCCAGGTAATGATATTGATTATTAAACTTGTCGCTTATTGTATAATTCCATTTGTTATAATTTGAATTTTAATACAGTTCTACATCTTATAAGTCTTACTTAGTTATTATTTTATTGTAAAATCAAATTATTTTCTTCTTTATTTTTATGAACACAAAAGAGTATATGCATTCCCTTATGACAATGCATTAGGAAATTTAACCCATAGAAAAATTGTAAAAATGTTAAACGTACAAGCCCTTCTACGGTAAACTTGCAGAATAGTGTAGTATAATAAGACTATTAATAAAAAAACTTTTAAATAACTTTTAATAAAAAAACTTTTTAATAAAAAACTTTTAAAACGTCATTTTTCTGGAGGTTACGAGAAACAAACCTAGTATTCCCAATATTTTACTATGACGAAATGTGATATTTTAATGGCAAAGTAAAAAATTAAGATTTTAATTCATTAAGGGTTATAAAATATTTTAACAATACTATTTTTTCGATACTAGGAAATCAAACCAGTTTTAGTAATTCTTAAAAATACACATACACAAGTAGAACAAGAAAAAAATCCCTTCCCCCCAAAAATTATGCAAATATATACATTTTTTTGTTTTGTTTCAGGAAATAAATAATTCTCCCTAATTTTGAGAAATAATTTTACCATTATATGAAGTAAAAAATGTTTTAATAAGTTAAAAAAATTTTCAAAAAGTTCAAAAGATCGGACACGTTTAATTTATAACAGCTAGAACCTCATCAAAGTAAAAATTTTAAATATTTTTTAAGCAAGTTTTATGCAGTGTTATGCATAACAATTGAAAAACGATTTCCAATTCCTACAAAGAATTACTACGTTTTGAAATTATAAGGTAATTTTAAAGAAAAGAAGAAAAAAAAAAGGTATATTCTGACAAAGCGAAAATACGACGCGATAGGCAACAGTGACGCTGTTTCCAGGTGGCTGGAATTAATTTTTATCTAATGTCCAGAAGGGGAAAACAATATCTTTACCAAATTTGTCACACTTAAAAGTTGTTAACAATGTAGCAAATATTAAACAATGCAGGAAATGGAGAAATTTAATTATAAAAGAATCTTCTTTCAGAGCAATGGATAAATATATTACGTCATCCATTCTTTAAAATTATATTTAAAGCATGCATTTAAAAAAAAAGTTTAAATATTTTTTTCAGAATTCAAAAACCCGATAAAAATGAATATAAATATAAAATGAATGTGCATGAATATAATATTAAAATGAATGATAAAATGAATATGGTTATGCTTTGAATAATCCACTCACTAAGGATTATTTCTAATTCTATACAATAAAGGAATGATTTCTTTTACAACGATATTTGAAATCACATCCATAAAACTATGCATTTTGTATAAGAAATATTTACACAAAAGCTTTTTTCCCCCAAAATATGTGAAACAAAAATGAAAATAAGATCTCTTTATTGTATAATGCGTAAAAAATAACCAACCAAACATTTTAATACACAATTAATCATTCTCTTGTTAATGCACCATGAAACCTCATGATAAACACTAGACAATACTTCGTTGTCAAAAACAGTAAAAAATGAAATAAAATTATCAAAAACTGCAATTTGAAATTTAAGTAAAATAAATCGCAATATTGTGTTGATATCTCTGTAATGATAATTTTACTTTGAAATACTGAAAAATGTATTAAACAATAATAATAAAATGTATTCATAAGTCTTAAAAATTAATACACAATAGTTTTATTTTTAAATGAATGGACCAAAAAGACAATGAAGGAGTCAGTCGATTTCAATTTATTCACGATATTAATGTAAAAAATTTAAGTTGGCAATAAGCAAATGTGTTGTGTAAGAGAAATAAAAATAGTAGCTGATTCCTTTCAACCTAAAATCGCAAATTGTTACAACTCCCCGTATTGACACTATGCTATCTGAAAACGGCCTGAGCCGACAGCTCTGAAAGAAAAGAAGGGTGTCGAGTGATCCCCGACCCTACAGGGGGAGGAAAGGAAATCCTAGAAATACAAAGCATTATCCCCTTGTGTCCTCAGGGTTCCGTCTCCTTAACGGGAATAAAGATAAAAGGAGAAATCTGTGAATGGGTTGAAAAGTGACAGGACTGGTATTCTCGGAATAATCGTTACACTGAATTGCATATCACTGAAATCTATCGGAAAGGCGACTTCTCCCTTTTCAGTGAAGTCGCTGTAAAGTTATAAATCACAACGGGCCTCACACTGATAGTGACCTTGACTTTCGAATATTCGCATTTAACAATGTGCTACTCTATGATCATTGTATTGCCTGTGACGTGAGTCGTACCGTCTCTGGACGGTCACACGTGACCCCAACAATAGTAATTCGCTTATTCACTTCGCTGTCGCCATCTATCGGTAGAATTTAGAAATAAAAAAATTTAAAGAAATGACATTTATTTTTAATTTAACTTTTTCAGAAAATTCTTTAATCTAATAAATAAATTAAATAAATATTATTGAAAAAGGATTTTAAAAATATGTTAAAATAGATAAATTAATTCGATCACGTGTTTCGTACATCAGTAAATAAAGTATTAAATATTATTAATAAATTTTAAATTTAATAACAATTAAAATTTTTTTATTAATAATATGATTGAAATAACAGATATTTGGAACAAATATTTAAAAATAGCAATAGCAAAATTATTTGTTACTCAAAAAAAGGTGGATTATGCATCTTTAGTGTGAACCCACTTGAAGGGACTTTCACTATGCATCAACGAGCGTTCATTGGACAAATCGTATCGATTGTTACTTACCATCGTGATCCAAGACCTGATACCGAAAAAACAACCAGTAAGAGCCTGACAAGGATTTGAAACATATCCCTCTTTGAAAAGTATTGATCACTTGTATTTGTGGCTTTTTGATATTAGTTACGTAATTACCGATTCTAAAATATTCGTTTTCCCTAGCTATAGTATGTTAGCTACAGTGCGACAACGATTCAATTTCGAATTTAACTTCTATGAATCATAACTGTAACTTTCATTTGAAATTCCGTTGTACTTTGTTTACTATCTACTCAGTTTTTGATGACTTTTAACTTTTCTATTTAGTATTTTGGTTTCATTGACATAATTTTGGATAATAGAGCATATTTCGTAAGTACTTTTTCTTCTCAATCGCATGTGTACTTATTGCTTTCGTTACCGTACATATTTTGTTACGAATATCTAAACATACAATGAATAATTAGACAATTCCTAAATTTCATTATTAATTAAATTAAGTTAACTTTTCTATTACATGGTATTTTTTCAATGTGCTTCTCTTTTGTAAAATTTTGGAGATAATGTGGTAACTGTATACTCATGCAAAACTTTTCATTTATACTTATTCTTTCAAAATATACTCTAAACTCAGTTCATACTGATTCTGCTGCAAGATGAAATTTAAAATTAGTATAATAAAATAGATAATATACTGAATACTTTAGCACATGACTTTCTTCCACCTTTTGATTTGTTTGAGAGAAATTTGAACCACAATTGAAATATATAATATGAAGGTTAGAAACATTATTAACCCTTAAATTTATTCATTTAATGTTACAGTGCTTGATTGAGAGAGCATTGGATAACTTCTATTTCCTCTGGATTTTTGGCTTAATTTGGTGACGTTTTCATTATTACGTTTTTAAACACCTCACTGTCCAGAACTTCAGGATGACTAAATTGCGATTCTAAAATTGCATTTTATACTGGATAGTTTGTCAATAGAACGAAGCTCTATGGAATAAATTTATTTAAGGGTTCATACAGTTTCTCTATTGGTCACTCATATTTTTCAATTCATTCTACTTTGTACTTGTCAGGGAACCACTGAATAATGCAAGCAAGATACCATTTTGTTTTGTTAGGTATTTTTAGCTGAATATTTTCTGAAGTAATTATCTGGGAAGTTGACATGGAACTTGACACCAGTTTTCTGATGTTCTTATCTCGTTACAAGGGTCATTTAATTATAAGTAATTAAGATATAATAAAGTAATGTAAGATTATAAAGATTTTAAAAGTTAAAACTTAACCCATTTGCAGCCAAGCCTAAATTGTATGAGGTTATTTCCATTGCCATTTCTGTTTTGAGTGTTATTGTTTATCTAAGTTTTATTATTATTTCCAAATAAATACACATATTATGTCATAAATGATCATTTACATGTATAAAAATCAAACACGAGTATATTTGTGGTTGGTGATGGGAATAACCTCATACAATTTAGGCTTGGCAGCGAATGAGTTAAATAAAGTAGAATTTTTGTAAAAACAATTTATTTGTAGCTTTTTTTTCCAAGTTTTTACACTTGTATTTTTTAAAAAGTTCGACAAGTTTTACGTTCTATTAAATTGAAAGTATCACGAGTATATTCATGCTGGCGATGGGTAACACCCTGCCAACCACAAGTATATTCGGTTGGCAACAAATGCGTTTACAAAATTTTCCTAAATCTCTGAGTATTTTTTTATATATATTTTACATAACTTTAATCAGTATAAGTTATCTGTGCAGAAATTATTTTCAGAGACGATGATTTAAATTAAATTTTTAGGTTTATAATTTAAAAATTTAGTTGCCATATAAAAAATTATTTCATTTTAGGCTTAGATTTTTCAGAACTTTTTTAAATAAAAAATATGCAATTAATAATATTACTCCTTGTGAATATTTAGTCTGTTGTAAAAAATGTTTTAAATTTATATAATCACCAATAATTATCAATATTTTAATCAATTCAATAGTTGTGATTAATATAACAACTTGAAAAATATTTGGAAATAAAGAACTGATACAAAGCAATTTTAATACAAATGAAATCTTTCCCTTTCCACGCACCTTTTTTTTTATGCCTTTCTACTTTCAATTTTTTTTTTAATAATAGTAACTATTTACTTGATTTAATATGTGATGGCAAATTGATTTTTTTCTGAACCATTAAAACTGCCAACATTTCACCACTTAAAGCGTAGGTCAGTTTTTTGTGAAAATCTTACTTTGCACATTTCTGAATTTATATTATATTCTATTACTCATTATGCATATTTTTTTCTTGGCCTCTTCAAATTGCACAGTTTTTCTGAAATACTGACATTTGCGCAGTGGAAGCAACAAGATGTATGTTTTTGGAAACATTTCTTTAATAATCACATTTTGCACCAAACAATGACAAGACATTCATGTGCACTGCTTAACAGAATAGCATATCATCTCATTTTCATTATAATCACAATGGAATATGAGATGTGTACCTAATCAGGCATTGCAATCTATTATCTGAAAGAGAAGATAGAATAATGCAACTTTTACACATTGTTACTTTCTCATCATATATATTCTGCCATATAGTGTTACATATCTTGAAAAGGAAAGCTTTAATTATTTCATTGAAAGGTGCGATCGTAGTTTAACCCCCTGCTTGGCGCGCTTTTCAAAAATCGCCAACTCGCCAAGCACGAAAACGCGCCATATTTTTTGGAGGACTCCTCTGGAAAAAATGGCGCATTTTGCTGGTTTGTGAGGATACGACTTTGAAGAAGTGAACAAAAAAATGTATTTTAAAAGCCATAATTTTAAATAACTAAAAATTGCAATCAAATGTAAATTAACAGTTTTTATGCAAAACAAAAATATTTAATACAGTTTTTTTAATATTTTTCATATCAGGGGGGCTCTGCCCCCCCTGAACCCCCCGTTTTTAAAAATTCATAATATTTTTAATAGTTGCTTACCAAAGCAACGGAAATAGGAATGAAATTAACGGACTAGTTTTTTTTACCGATAAGATTTTAAAAATCCGATAAGATTCCTAAGACCTATCCAATCACAGACTAGGGCACAGGACAGCTCTTCCGGTCAAGAAAAAAGATAATCTAGGGTTGCCATATTAGGAAAGCCATAAGGTTGTCATCTATGGCGAATTATCGCCAACTTGGCGAAGAAGGGGGTTAAACTACTAATCACCCCATTGAAATAACTGCACACTTTTTCTCAGGTAGTAATATTGTTTGTTTGTTTTACCATACATAATCTGTCATATAGTGATCAAATTCTCTATCTATATTGTTTATTCCTTATAGAGATCTTTTTATTGCATTCTGGGTCTCTTCGATCAAATTCTCATGTGCTCCTGATTTCAGGTTTTTGAATGTTATGATTAATCATCAAATGTTTATAATATTCATATATAAGCCTATCGGCAATTTGATATTATGGTAGTAACTGAAATAATTCTTCTTTTAATATTTTCAAGCAACATATCTACCCTCGAGTAATTTAGTATTTAAGAAAAGTAGCCATTTTAGTATCTTAATAAACTTCCAAACACAGATAAATCTTCCATCCTCTTTCTTTAGTTATTTTTTTCCCCATTATTGAATTTACTTTCATCAAATTTAGCAATATTATCTTGTTCATCAATTTAACTATCAAGCATGAAATAAGCATTCTCGCATAGTACTGTATAAAATTCATTGGATTGGTATCACTTAGTTTAACAACATGCACAATATTCTTTTGCCTCCTACTGTTTAGCCCCATATACATTATATATAAGATTATGTACATATCTTAATATCTTATATCGATATCTTATATCCATATCTAATTATATCCATAGCTACTAAATTGTGTACCTTTTCCTGCAGACCTTTGAATGTGGTTCGCCAACTATATATATATAATTTCCTGCCATCTAATTAATTGGACATCCATTCTTGAACAATCACTGACATAAAAAATTAAGAAAGAAAGTATGAATTCATTAAAAATATTACAAAATTATTTTTTTTAATTCTGTTGTAAAATATTTTTTTAAAAAATAAATTTTAAAATTATAAGATTGATTAATTTTTTAATCAGTAATTAATTTGTTATTTACAATTATGGTTGCCTTATTAGCAGACACCAACTATTACTTACTCATACCATATAAATAAATAGATTTTCTTCAAAAATAATGCAAAAATATATTTTTATGTAAAATTACTTTGTTATACATATTCTGTTAAAACATATTCTACAAAATTCTTGCTGATTCTTGTTGTTGGATAAAATTTAAAGCTAGTATAATTAAATATTTGGTTGGGGGGAAAGAAATCCATTATTATTTTACATTCATCTACCAAGGAAATAACGGATTTCTTTCCATATGGAATTTTTGAAAATAATGGGAAAAGAAATCTATTATTTTCTCGATAGATGGCTGTAAAATAATAATGAATTTCTTTTTCCCCAACCTAATATTACATTGGCATATAAACACATATAACTTATCTGGGCTAGAATAATAATATCTTGACCAATAATGTAAATTAATGTGTACTATTTATTTATATATTAAATATTAAATAATAATTTACACAATCATAATCGCAACATATTACAGCAAATGAATTTATATTTTATTAGATAATATCAATTTTAACCACTTGATAGTTTTTTTTAATTGCTTTCAGCTGCTGGAAATGGCACTTTGCTGGGGAGGAGGGGTCTCTAAAATCTGTTGGAGTGACTTATTTTTTCTGCTCTAATCCACCAATTTACCCATATTTGTCTTTTAAAAAAGTTTGCAATGTTTTTAACAGATGACTGTAATGGCCTGCAAAACAGTGAAAGTATGTTCTTAGGATCGATTTTATGAAAGAAAAGGTACTTAATTTTAATACCAATACTTGTTCTCACACTGCAAATAATATTTCTTGTCAATTTGGAGTTAAACTAAAAATTTGTGTGTATGAGAAGCAATGACATACATCATTTCTTTATATTTTATTTAGTAAACAGCTTTTTTTATTTTTTCCTTTAAAAATATGTTAAAACTTTTTAAATTTGAAATAAAACTATTTTTAACAATCTGCACATGTCTAGTGCATTACTTTTTAATATCATTTTTTTTTTCAGTTTACTTAAAGATTTAAGTTTTTTGGCAACATTTCATTTTTAAAATGTTAACTTATAAGCTATTTTCCTTTTTTACAACTTATATTCATTTGAGTACTAAAAGAGAAATATGGCATTAATAGTTTTTGTATGACTGAAAAAAAAATTTATATGATAATAAAAATTAAAAATAGTTAATTTACATTATTTGAATTATGTGAAAAATTCAACCAGATATTATGCATCAACCACCACATGCTAAAAAAATCAGTTCTTTTAAATAAATAATCATCTTGAGCTTAGAATAACAATTGCCTTCAGAGACAAAAAAATTATCAAGTAAAATAGTGCTGAAAAAATTTTTGAATTAAATCAAATGCAGATTTTTGTTATTATTGTTTAAAATAATTTAAATTTGTTCAAATTTGAGAATTGACAAAATTTAAATATTCCTTATAGTTAAATGCATTTCAACTAGAAAAATGCATTAATATTCATTGGTATTCATTTATAAGTAATTTAGAGTTGCTGTTGGTAAAAATATTTTTATAAAAGATTAAAACAAAGAAAAATACTTCAAATTCATTGATATTGAAGATCTAACAGGAAAATCAATTTTATTAACTGAAAAACCAGCAATAAGTATACCATTGTGTGATTATGTGAACCTATTGTTTTTTTTTTTTTTTTTTTTTTCAACACAAGGCTCTATTTAGCTTACTTGTCGATGAACTCAGATATGGGGTCTGATAATAAATCATTGTTGTTGTTTTTTTAATTACATGATAATTTATCTGATAGTGAAGATTGTATCTTGGGTGAAATGGTTTGAAGACACACGTTGTAGTTTATTGGTAACACCAACTAAAGACACATGATTACGTCATAGCATAACAGACCTAGAGAACTACACAAAAATATTCGGAAGAGAGCTGAGATCACATTCCCTTTAGTACTCGAGTCAAATTGGCTTCTTCTAGAAAAAAATGTACTAATCAACAATGAGACCACATGGTGTTTGCATGATTGACATCTGGCTCTACTCTAAAAGACCACATAATTAACTGAATTCTTAACAGAGTCACACAATTTGATTAATTAAAAGCACTCCAGTTCCTAGTAATAATATATAAAAAATTAAGGGTTTTTTTTTTTTTTTTTTGAATTTTTTTTTTCAAAATATAATTTGCAAGAACTTCTTTCTTGTAAAATTGTTCTAATAAAATGTAATTAATATTTTAAATATAATAATGACTGCTTTAATAATAATTTGTTTATTAAATTTTCTTATAAAATTAGGCTTAATATTTAGAATATTTTTCTGTGGTATTAGATGCTTTAATCAGCTTTCCTGCTCTAACTAAAAATGACCTTTTGCAGAGAAATCATGATAAAATATTTCTTAAAATACTCCATTGACACAAAAGCATAATAAAAAATGAATAAGTATAACTTATTGATGGGAGAGAGCTCAATAACTGAATTTTACTGTACAAACCAAGGGAAAATCCTAGACTTGCTTCCGTCTAGTATTCTTTCAAAGATTCCGACTCCTTTTTCTCCTCCTTAAAATTATAATTTATGGTATTTCCTTTGTAACCAAAAGGTGGAAGTGAACATCACTATATAGTGGCCAATAAAAATTTGTTTTCATATTTGTCCAGATTGCCAATTACTTCAAAAGGCTAACAATCTATCCTTAATTAGCAGGTAATAACTTGTATATGCTTTGTAAATGCAATTTGCTATTTGTAACAACTTGCATACATTCTTTATATGTTCATTTGCATTCTGATAGAATGTTGAAGCAAAGTTTTAACATATTTAAAAGATTTGAATGTGGGAGATATATTAACTGCAATATGTTATTTGTATAATATAACAAGCATTTTTTAATAAAAGAAAAGGTAAACTTTAATATTGTTGCTTATATATTTTATGGGAACATTATTAATATTTTGATATCTTTACTTCTTTTCATTTAGGTAATATTGCTTCTGTAATCAAGATAATGATGGAAAATAAGTATGTGGAACAAAGAAAAACAAACAAACTTTTTTCGGATATGTTCAAAATGCTTTAATTAATTCAGGTGCTTGCAGATCCATTAGTTTTATTTTGTTTTTAAAGAAATAATATTTTTTCATGCATTTCTGTAAACCATGGCACAAGAAGCTAAGACTAATATGCATATGATTCGCAGATGTGAACCAATGGGTGGTGAAATAGATAGCAATAACAGAAATACACCCACTGTGATCAATGTTAGCTCCCATAGTAATTTTACAGATGCTGCCCCGGAAGAAAATTTTATTGATGATTTGACTTTAAAAGTGAGATCCTTATTAAAAAGTTGGGAAGATGATATTTCAAATGATGATTCATTTGATAACCACAAAATGCAAGACAATAGTTGTAATTCGCAGTTAGCTTTGAGCAAGAAATTTCAAGTAGGAAAATCAGCAGTGCCATTAAGCACTGATTCTAGTTCAAGTAAAATTATTCCAGAATGTCAAAATTCAAATGAATTAAAATGCCATCTTGATGCTTCAAAATTCAATCCCTGTGGAAACTTAGCTGGAAATTCTACAATTGATAATAAAACTGATTTCGGTCCCTTCAATTATCAGCTAGGAGTAAAAACATCAACAAATGCTAGGGAAAACATAAGAGAAGAAATTAAAAAATCGTTTCCTTCTCTAATTGAAGGGAAATCTCTAATCAGGTCTGAATTTAAGAAAGATAAGTGTTTAAATCATTCAAACAATTCAATCAGTAAAAATTCCAATTATGAAATGGATGATACTATACAATCCCTTAGAAAAACCTCTACACCAAAGCAGACAATTGAAGATCCTCTTTCTTATAATGATTTCTCTAATTCATTACAAGACGTTAGAAACATATCCAGTGCACATGAAAAGAATTTGAATTCCCCGGTCGAACAAATAGTTTTTGAATCTCCCAGAAAATTGTCTGTTTATGAACAAAATTCAAAACAAGATATCAAAAACTTAAACTTCAATTCATCATTAAATGTTATAGCTCCTAATGATTGTCATTCCAGAGAATCTTCTGATAAAGAAACTGAACGTAGTTGGTCAGAGATAACTGTTGTTGCTGAATCATATTCAGAACCTTCCAAGCACCCCATTACATTGTCAATTGAAAATCAAAATGATTACAGTAATGCAAGTGCTTCCCAGCCAATTTCATTTGGAGAATGTCCTAAAGTATTTAATTCTAATTTAAGAGCTAAAGAGAACATTAAAAATGTATCAAGATCTGCAAATATTTATAATAAAGATATCAAGTTAGATACAAGAGACTGGAGGATTGAAATCACTGATCATGATAAAAATTCTCAGACATCAGATAAGGAATATCAGTTTTCAGACTTTCTTCCAAATTCTAATTTGAGTGATCTTGATCAAATTGATCATGATACTCCACCATTATCAGCATCAAGTATGGCATCTAGTAAGCGATTAGAATGGGATAATGGTGCTGATATAGGCTATAATGTAGCAACTATGAGATCAAAAGTAAAATATAGGAGTATTCCTAGAAGTGAACCTGAAGGAATATCCTTCATTAATGAAGCAGGAGCAAATGCAGTTCCTTCTAAAGCAATGTTGCCAAGTTTCGCTTCAGTGAGTAGTCAAGGTGAACCTGCATCAGTAGCATCATTAGATGGTAATAGCTGTGAAACGTCTAGCGTACATGATCCTTCTGTTATGGAGGATGTGCTTGAAAGAAGCTCATCTCCCGGTTCACTTTCAAGAAGTGACTCAAAAAAATCTGTTATATATAACTCATATAAAAGTTCATTTGCATCTGAAAATGTTAGCTCATCTCCTGATCATAGTTTTATACAGGCTCCAAAGAACTCAAGCTGGCCTGATTTAACTTTAAAAAGTTCTGTGCCAGCTGCTGACTGGCAGGCTGTTTCCTCCTCGAAAATGCTATCAAAATCCGATGAACAGGTCGGTTTAGTTAGACATTCCAAATTAACAACTAAGCTTGAACTATCGCACTCTCCAGATTTTACTTCTTCTGGGAATAATATTTACAAGTCTACTGATTTATCCCTTCTTCCTGAAAGAGTTTTACCTATTGGTGATTATTTCCCTTCTGAATCACAATCAGTTCCAAAAAATAATTCTACAATAAGTACCTCTCATTCTTGTAAAAATTGTCAGTCAGTATTAAGTGAAAATATAAGCTCAGCTGCTGCTGACTCAAATAATCAGAAAACTGATGATTTGTACAATTTGCAAGAAGGCGATCTTGAATCTTTTGAAATAGATTCAGAGTCACCAAATGCGAATCAAATTAACAATTCGAATTTTCCTCATCACAGTGCAGAAGGTGATTGGATGAATGAAAGTGTCCATGATTCTGATTTCAATTATATTACTGAATTACCTGAGCTTGCAGACTATCAGCTTCAGTCATTTAATTCCAGGCCTTTCCTTTTACTTAGTCAAGATTCTTCAAGATTTAAGGAAAGTAATTTTCCAAATATTGTCCAAAACCTTCTCTGCAATAGTAACTCAGTTGATCATTCAGTAAATGAAAATTTGGAAGTAAAACCACATATACGATGGTATCCTTTGCCATCAACTTCTAATTTACAAGATATAAAAAATGTGTCTACTCAAACGGCAGATTCTTTCATTGCCACAAAGCAAACAGATTCTCTTATCCAAGTTGCAGATCCACAAGCAAATTATAAAGAATTGTCAAATGAAAGCTCTGAGTCAAAGCTAGAACCTGAATCAACAGTTAATTTGGATAAATTTTCAAACCAAACAAAGGATAACAGCAGTTTCCTTTCTACTTCTACATTATCTAAAGCTTCAGCTGTTATTAGTAAAGGGACATTAAAATCGCAGAGCAACTTAAATGGAAGAAATAATAATTCATTCTCAAATAATATACATGTGCCATCGGATGTGCCAATGATTGCTAACAAAAGTGCTTATAGTATTGTAAACCAAGCTGAGGGTAAATTACATCTGTCAAGATTATCAAATTCAATGAAAAAAAACTTGCCATTGGCTGAATCTTCCTTGTCGCCTAAATCTGAAGTTGGAAAGCATGGAGAAATGTCTCCATTAACCCACCTTGCCAGTCCTGTTATTACTTCCAATAAATCTGTGCAATATCAGTCTTCTGCCGATGACACTAGATATGGTTGGAAGGATTCATCCTATTTTGATACAAGGAATGCTTTTTCTCACCAACCATCAAAGTATATTTTTTCTGGGTTTGTATATTTTCATAGAATTCATATTTTTATTACAGTTTACTGTTAGTACCTTTTAATTTTGTTTCTAATCAAAATTTTACTTTACATTTTTTAAAATTATTTATATGTTAAAGTTAGAAATAACAAATTAACTCAAAATTATATATTTTCACTCAATTTCTGAATACACTAAAATAGGTACTTTTCGATTAGCCGGTTACTTTCAGTTCATGTAGAATTCTGCCAAATTTTTTTGGCAATTTTTTGCTTGCACCCAGTTAATGGAAAAGTACACTAAAAAGAATTGTTTTGTTTCAATAAATTATAATTTAGGTGTATTATTATATAACAATTTACTATTTTCTATTATTATTCTGATGGTTTTCATCCATTTCTTTGTTTAACTCTTTCTCTACTATCCCAGCCTAACTGGTTTTGAAATTTCTGATATTTTCTGTTTCAAAAGAAAAGAATACTCAGGTTTTGCACTCTGCATTCCTTGTTTAAAAGTAGAAAATTGTGCTATAATATAGAACTTGCAGGCCGGGAATAATATTGTGAAAGTTAAAAAATTTACTGACTTGACAAGTTGTTTTAATATATAAGATCTCTCACTATAAATCATTTTCTAATTGTGTTAAAGACGTTCTTTAGAAATTTATTGTGTATTTCGTTTTCAAAAAAGCAAGCTTTTTAATTAAAGGAATTGAAATGTTGATCTAAATTATATTTACTCCAGACTATTTACAAATAATGATGTTCAAATAAATAATATATTATACTTTTTCAATAAAAAAATTTCTGTAAAATACCTATCTTATGCCAAGATTTTTAAACATAACTTTTAATTGTGTGCATACAAATTTAATATGATTTTTGTTGTTGTTGTTAAAACTAATTTTCTAATATTGTGATGAATCTATTTTAACTTGTAATTAATGGAAAAAGTTTCTTTGTATAAGTATCATATTATCTTTAATTCAGATGTTTTGAGTTTATTTGCCTGTTTTATTTTAACATTACTTCAGGGATACTTCTGAAATTCAAAAAAATATAGAGAGAGATAAAAATATTTTAAATTTTATATATAAATATACATTAGCTATATTAATACTTCATCATTTTTCATGTGATAAGGATTAATTTTGCTGATTTAGTGATAAGTTACAAAAAATTTTCATCAAAACATTCCACTATGTTTGATAAATTGAATAATTTCCATATAGTTTCCTAATTATTGTAAAACTAATTGTGATTCTATTTTTGAATATGTATCTGGTTAAAGCTCATTAATATACTGACTATTTACTTTCAGTTTACAATTTTTCTCTATTAGCTCTTTGACTAATTCTTGATTTCCCCTTCCTCCTCTGACTGTTTAGAGATTATCCAGCTTCGTTAGTTAAAAGAAGAGTTGGTGTGGGTGAATGCCATACATCTTCTGAATCAATCACTGATAAGGTTTCCAGAGAAAATTTTAGAATTCAGCCTGATATGCAATCGAAGGAACCAAGTATGTATTTTTTTTTTTTTTGAAGTTTCAGAAAAAACTCCCAAGCAAAACATTTTTTTATTTTTAATTAATAATTTTACTTTGACCTTCTTTATGGTTTTGATGTTTATATGAAATGATTTCTGCAGATTTTCACCTCATATTTTGGTTTTGCTTTTATAAAATATTTTATTATGTCAGTAATAAGATTTTAAAAATAAAATTAGGGAATCTTAAACTTTTTAAAGAAATGTTTGATAGCGCATCTTTTAAATTGAATATATTCTTAAAAATTATGAAATGTTTTATATGATTTAGTCAATGATTTCCATATCAAAATATTTTTAACTTCAAATTTTGATACACATTTTAATATGAATTGTTTTAGAAGTCTTGCATTGCCCTTTTCCACTGTATTATGCATTTCCCTATTTATTTTGTGGTTAAAGCTTTATAAGCCAGATAATGTTGACGGTGCACAAGTGATTACTTTTGTATTGTGATTATGTTACAAGTTTGATTCTAGGACAATTCATAATTTATTGAAACCTAGGAGAAAATAAGCTGAATATTCATATCCTGAAAATAAGAAAAGATTTGGGTGAAAATATTAATCACAACAATAAAAACACTTGGAATTTCATTTTAGCAATGAAATATATTATTATAAAACACACACACAATGTGGATTTGTTGGAAGGTTGATCTTTCTAAATGTTAAGATGACATAAACATTATTTTCATGCTATAAGATTTTGGGCAATAATGGTTTTAAAAAAATCATCAAAACTGAATAAGTTTTTAATCAATTGAAATTTTTAAAAATCTCTGGGGCTTTTTTTTTAAATATTTATTTTTATTTCTCTCTTCCTTAAAGTATATAGTCAAGTTTGATTTTTTTTAAAAAATCAATGTACCTCTGCCAGACCTGTAGTTAAATTCGATAAAACTTAAATTCAATATTATCTATTCTTTTTTAATTGACTTAAGAAACAGTGTAATTTTCTCTAATTCAATGAACTATTATCTCAGTAGTCTTTTAAAAATAGCATTGAAAGTTAAAAAAATTATCTCAGATTTATTTAATAATTAAAATTAGCAATCTATCTATCTATCTATATCTATATCTATATATATATATATATATATATATATATATATAGAATTACCCCTGTAAAATTTTAGTTCAAAAAGTTCTTTTTTTTTCTTTTGTTTGTAGTATTCACTTGCAAATTGTACCAGAAATATTTACTTTTAAATGGTTATAAATCAATTAATAATTTTTATTGCTTTCTATATTATGATAAATGTTGGCAATAAACTGCATCCGTTTTTAGTATTATTTTTAAGAGTGCAATTTATATCTTTATTAAATAACTTATTTTCATTTGTATTAACATCAGCTAGGCCAGATTTTAAATTTTTATGTATGACTTAAAGCTGTCCCAAACCAAGCTAATTCCCATATTTTTCAATTACTCCTTCAATTTTTAATTTATGTACAGTTTCTATTCTGTTTTATTTAATAATAGAATTATTCTTTACTTATAGAACTACATAATACATATGAAACATATATTCTATATATTAGTTTATAAACAATGAAGGTTGTACTTATTTATTTATTAACCATTATGTTCACTTTATTTCAAGATTACATGAAAGAATCTTGAGGAAACATTGCTTTTGAGAATATTTAGACTATTTTTTTATTTAATTTAATTTACCTACTTGCATCAATAAATTGTTTAATGGGTTTTATAATTTTTCTTATAATTGACCCAATTTCAGTTATTACGTGAAATACAACTTGGTGCCAAAATGAATATCACTCATTAACATAATTTTTTCCTGAAATTTTATTAGCAGTTTAAAATTTTGAGTATTATTTAGTTTCTTGTAAAAATTTCATTTGCAAACTTCAAAACATATACATTTTGTTTCATAAGTTTGATTGTCATTTTATTTAAAAATTTATTACAGTAATCAAAAATGGCTGTTGTTAAATTTGAAATTTTGAAAGATATTACTTCCATGTTTCTATATTTTTTATTGTCTTTAAAACTTATTATCAGCATATCAATTCTGAAAGACAGCAAATGAAAAATTTATTTCAAATAATTAAGGTTGAATAGCCTCGAAAACATTATAAATCAAAATACTTAATGATAATTAATGAGACTAAAAAGTAAAATATGAAAAGTGAAATAAGCTTAAATATATTTATTGTAAATAAATATATAGTAATACTAAAAAATTTAGAAATCTAAATGTTTTCAATGTAAACCAGTTTGCAATTTCATGTTTTTATAAACACAAGACCATGAATTGCAAACTTGTTTCAGAATCACTGAATTTCATTTTTAGGATGTTAGTGATCCTGCATAAATTCAATCATGCACCAACTTTAAATGGTGTTAAGATGTACCCTATAGAATTGTAACATTTAAGTTTGTCATCGATTTTCAGGATTTATTAATTTAATACTATTGACTGTAAACTTTTCATGTATTGTATGTTATGATTTTTCTGTCTTTGCTTTTCAACTATTTAGGTATATATAATATTGTCATATAAAAATTTTTCTTCAATCCTAATGGTTAAGGGAATGGTGGTAAAAAGATGTGTGTGTGCACAACGTAATTCATATTAATTTCTTAATTGAAAACAGGTTGCAGAGTCATGGCTGAAATCATCCTGAAGAGAACACGTATTGTCTTTTTAATTTTGTTTTATATTATGATATTTTCATAAATCACACACATGTAGGTACCTGAAAGGAATTCTTATACTTTTTGACTTTATGTTGACCTTTAGACAAGGGGAACACAGGATTTTTTTTAATGAAAGTATTGTTACAAGCGAGTGAGCGGCACGAAAACTCGCCAAAGATGACAACGTTTGGCGAGGAGCATTGCGCCAGCTTGATTGGTTTGGCGAAAGGAATAGTCTAGTAGCCGCTAGATTGTGCGCGATGTTTTGAGAATTTTCACGAGATTCAGGTGCACGCGCTTTTCGGCTATATAAGGACGAATAGCCGGAGCGAGTAGTTAGTTGTGAGTTGGCTCTGAAATAAAAAGCGTCTCGCTGGACTAAAGGATTTGTGAGCTGTGTTTGCGTTTGCTGTTAACGCTGTGTTATTGAGCTCGCTGTGATTAACTGTTGCTGTGCTATACGATAGCTGTTTTTGAAACTGTGTTTTATTGTGCGTAAGACTTGAATTTACGCTGTAATTGACTGTTGACTGCTGAATTGTACTTATCTAAAATTTTTACTCTATTAATTATCCTGTAAATAGCTGTAAATAAATTTGTTTGTGCTGTCCCCAACTGAAGTCCATTCAATCCGAACCCGCTACGCTAAAAACGTAACAGTATTTATAAAAGTGATTTATTATCCATCCACTGGGCATGTAGACTCAATTACACATTATCTTTATAGTACTTCATTTGATTTATTAAATAGGAAAAGTGGAATGAATCAGGAAATAACATTTTAGAAGGAAGTTACTTTAAGCTAAATTAAGACAAAACTTCGGGAATTAATTACATTTAAAATTAGTTTAAAATATCATTTTATTTAAATATATATCATAGTCCTCCATATACCATTAGGGAGAAAGAACACAATTGCTTTTTCTCCTTGTGAGTAATCAATTTTTATGTTTTTATTGATTCCAAACTTTTAATACATTTTCATCTCCTCTCGTGTATCTATCTTATTCCGATTTACTTTAGTCTTCTTGTTGTGTGGTCTATTTTACTTTATCATATTTTTTTGTGTGTGAGAGTGTTAAATTGGTGCTTTGCTTATGTCAAAACAGCTTAATTAAACAATTTTGACAACAAATTTTATCTTTCTGAAGGATTCTCGAACCTTGATTTAGTTTAGCAACTGCTCTATCATTGGGCTATTAGTAGATTGTGAAATCTTTTGCATTAGTTGATATTTTCCTTAAGCAAATAGATAAATAAATAACGAAGAAATAGTATTTGACTGAAATCTTGTGATTTATAAAATCCTTAATCGTAATATTTAGTAATTCAAGATTCAAATATTTGTACTCATGCTTTTCTAAAAGAACAAAACATAATTATGCAGCACATTTGCACTGTATTATTTTTGGCTTTTTTTTCTTTCCGTACAAATGCATTTAGAATCTATTGTTTGTTTGTGATCTTCATAATAATGTTCATCAACCACCTGCTTATGCTTTATGCTTGAAAATAGACATAAATTCTCTAAATTAACTGCAGTTAGCAAACTGGTTAAACATTAATTATCCTATTCAATTTATGATAGTAAAAGGTATAATAATCTTTTGAAGGACAAGTTCTATACTACTTTTTATAGAATTATTTGAAATTTGTATTATGTTATAAAGGGTATGGGTTTGTTATTAGTCTTTTATTTTTTATTTATTTCTTTTAAGATGAGAATTCATTATTTATTCTCTCTCTCTCTCTTTTTAGCTGTGATATGTTTAATTTATATTCATTCTTTTTCTTAATTCCTATTTTTTATATTCATTTTCTAGGAAATTCCTCAACTGGAAATACAACGAAGGAGAGTTCTGAAAAAGATGAACCTGGTCTACAATCATCTGAAGTTTTTGGTGCTGATTATTCCAGTTCTGTATTTTCAAGATTTATTTCAAATCATCTTGGTAATGAATCAGCAAATTATAATCTTCCTGCTAGTCATTTTAGACAAGATTTTGATAGCACAATTCCACTGGTCTCTGCTTATAACAGAAACTATGTTGAAACTACTTCAGATAAATACAATTCTTTGTCAACTATCCCATTAGAAAGTATCCGCTTAAATCCTAATGAAAAGGTGAATAGCAATGTAACAAATTATGAAAGAAAGTGCACAGATAGGCCTTCTAGTATCACTAATCATTTTATACAAAGAGAAACAAATGTACCTCAATTGCTCTCAGAAAATTCTCCATTCTACAAATCTATACAGTATCAAAACAAAATAGTACATAAATCGCATTCTGATCCTCTTATTTCATCTCAAAATTCTAAGGCTGCTTGTGAAGAAATAAAAACGTTGCCTGAATCACAGAAGCCTCCTGTAAATAGAAAATTGGATTTTGAATTAAGCAGCAATTCTGATGCAGATTCTTTTGAAAGGATTGATTGTGTTGAAACATCTTCATTAAAATACTCAAATATAAAGGATGCACCAGAATTTCATCAATCACAAAATCCTCTTAGTGAAACAATTTCAAATTCCTTTTTATTTAATAGAAGATTTTATAATAATAAAAGCCCATTTCAGGATATAGAAAATATCCCACAAAGTTCACAGTTATCTGCTGAGATTCCAAAATTCATCAACGATTCCCACAAATCCTTTTTTAAGGAGCAGTCACAATTACTTTCAAGAAACAAAATGGAAAAATCTAAAAGTATTCAAAAACAATTCGAGCATTCAGACGTTGTTGATGAAGTGCATTATATTCCCGCAGATCATATTTTGTCAAGATCAAAGAATTTTGACATTAATAAAAAGAATTATGCATCAGTTGGAATTCAGGTTTCTCCAAATGTTTCTAAAGTAGAAAAATGTAACTTTTGCCATAAAACTAAAGATTCACACATGAATTGCTGTCTCAAAAAAGAAATTTTTAAGACTGTGTTGAATGAGACTCTTGCAAAAAAGATATCAACAACAAAGTCAAAGTGGGCAGCTTCATTTTGTGTTTATCCTTCTGGCTGTTATTGTTGCTGTAATAAAACTTTACAGGTGAGTGAAATGTTAAATAATGGAGTTAAAATATTCATTTAGGATGCTAGCAAAATATATTTTTCTGCTTATGAATAGAAATAGTGAGATAAGTATTAAGTTCAAATTAAATTTCTTCTCAAAATGATGTCACAAGCATGAAATGAATAATGAATTCAAACTATGAAAATTTATTTTATGAAATGTGTGTGTGTGTGTGTTTGTATATATAATGAGATTAATAGTATTGATTAAAAAAATATATTGAAAAAGGAATGACCCAAAGATATTAACCTTATTATTTTTGATAAATAATTTTAAAACTGTTATTCATCAATTGTAAGTATTTTTCACTGCATCTTCTTTAACTAATTGCATATTTCTTTCATTTTTAGCTGGTCTAAAGTCAATTTGGTTTTTATTAATTTTTTGCCACAAGATTTTTTAATATTTTATTTATTCTAATAAAATCAAAAAGTAAGAAAAATTCAATTCTGATTTAAAATCAATAGAGAAAATTATTCATCAGAATTTTCCAGTTTTAGAATTCTTCCAAATTTAGAATCCAGTTACATTAAATATTTATTGATGTAGGACCTAATATTCATTCAATTTGGTTTTGAGATTGATGGTTGTTGCTTATGTACCATTCTTGTCATTTGACTGCAATTCACAATAATTATCTATCCCATGATATTCCTGCAAGGCTGTAATATAATTACTAACATAATATATCAGTCTATTTATTTTTAATAGTAAACTTATAGGTAAAAATCGAATGTAATATTTACCTGAAATAATATTGGTGATTTATATGAATAATATTAACTGAAAAATAAATATCTATGTGTTTATTCAAAGCTAGTACTGCCAATGATATTTATCTATTTTAAACTTTATTCTATATCCTTCTATCTTCTGTATTCTAACTTTTAATGATTATTCTTATGAAGCATCTATTAATGGTGTGCAATGTGCTATCTTTATGTCGATATATTAGTTACACGTAAAAAATAATAATTAATATATGAAACTTTTCCAAAATTTAATTTTAAAAAAACTTAAATATTCATCAGAAAAAACAAACGCAATGTTTCATTTTGAATTAACATTTTGATTATTTCTTTTAATGAAAATGAATAAATACATTTGAATGTATTTGCATACTTTTTTTTCACGAAGAAAAGGGAGTTAATTTTAAATAAAAAAATATTAAAGTTCATTTTAAAATAATATTGACTGATAATGAAATTAAATTGATATGATAAATTAAAAATACAACTGTTTAATATTCTTTTTGAACTCTTAGATTATGGATTAATCAGAATTGAATTAAAATATTTCAAAGTTTTATTTCTCAGACAAATTACTGATCCTTTATTTCTGTCTTGTAAATTATTGTATATCTTCTTTTCCTCTAATTTTTTCTTGTTCAGTATAATTTAGAATTCTTGACAATATAGGAACTGCAGTTATATGATATGTATATGAACCGAACTGCACTTAACACATCTCCAATATTATTATCATTTGAGAACATTATGTTGTTTTGGTGTTTCTGAAATTTAAAGGCAAAAAATAAAGATTATGGATCACCAGAAATTATCAGATGAAGAATTTTTAACCTTCTTTTATGAGTATTGCATTATTATTATATATGCTTCTTTGAAAACAGCTGTGTTTTTAAAAGTTTGATCTACTTTTTTTATTATTGCATTATTATTAGGTATTCTTCTTCACAACAGATTTATTTTTAAAAGGCTGATGTAGAATTATGATGTTATAGCTGTTATTTGCTCTCAAGATCAGTTGAGTTCCAAAATATTTTTTGCCAGCTAGAAAAATTGAAAAGGAAAGTTTTAAAAAATTATCATTTATACATATATTATAGAGATCAATAGAGAAGTCGCATGATTGTTTCAAACTGGTTAATGAGTTAAATGAATTAAAACAAATAATAACTTAAGAAATAATAATATATGGTAACTAGAAATTTGCAATTGTAGATTTCATGTTATTATTATTCTGAATCCAATTGAAAATACTGAAAGCTCTTTCTGTTATACAAATGTAAGAGATCTGCTTGAAATGTGTTAATTGTTAATTTACTTCAACTTTATTACTGGTGCCATGCAGATTCCTCCATTATTATAATGAATTCCTGCTTTTTTGTGCTTTCTACAAAAATTTGTGTTATGTTAATTGAATAGCATAATAAACAAGATCTCTCTTTAGCTGTATACTATTAAACTGCCTAACTTCATTTATGAAAATAATTCATCAAACTGGTCTGATGATTTTCATTATTTCCTGGGATTGTTGAATTTGTAATCTTATTTAAGCTGAATCCATATTCATGACTTCCATATTCATTCCTCTCTATCAAGAATTGACTCTTTTTGTAAATGACTTGAAGAAAGATCTAGAAAATTGATTAATTGTGTATTGACCAGATTTTGGATTATTCAAAGCATATGATTAACTTTTCTGTTGATTTCAAAATACAATAATTTTTCAACATAACATAACTAATATTAAAAATTATTATCTATTGTATCATTATTTTAGGTGAAAACCACATTTCTGCTAAAATTATATATTTTATATGAAGTTTTGATTTTGACTAATAATATTTTTATTTTATTTGGTCAAATATTTTATCAAGGAAATATTATAAATCACATATAATATTTATATGTAAATTTTATGCACTTTTGTTTGAGAAATATTTATTTACCCATTAGGTATATATTCACCCTTATTAAATAAAACTAAATTAAAAGAATTGTATAATAACACGAGACAGATCTAATGCACAAGACATAAAAACTTAAACTTTATTAATAAATGTTAAAGTGACACCAATTTAAATCAAAATTTTAATGTTATATATTAATATTGTGTTTCAAATATCAATTTTTTGAAAGCAAATGTTTTTTTCTGTTTGTAAATTATTGAATTATTTCTTAAAATGTCATTTATCTGTATTTTTAAAATATTCTGCATCTTTTGATGCACTCATTAAATATTTGATTTTTTATTTTCTTTTTGGTTAATATTTTGATATTGATTAAGTTTTTATGATTGTAATTTACTATTAGTTTCAAAATCATATATTTATTATTTGTAATTATTGTTCTTTTCAGAGTCATCCACATGTAAAGAGTTTTCCAAATTCATATATTTTCTATATTGCTTTCTATAAATATGTATATTGCTTGGCTTGATATTACTTTTTGCTTTAAATAAAATTATTATTCAATCCAGTTTAATGGTAGCTTATTTATTAGATGCGGCTATCAGACATGATTATTCCTTTCCATATTATTTTTTCCTTTTTATCTGTAAACTTTTTGAGATCTAAATAATTTTATGCAATTAAGAATTAAATCATTTGTTAGAAATATTTTATGTTTGCAATTTGCTTTGAAAGGCTTTCTTGGCTTTTTCAAGACAAGAACATTCCAAATTGCTTCTCATTTTAGCACAGAATAGTTTGGAATCTGAATATGCATTGTGAAATAACATATAAAATGCAGGAAAACATGCAGTTTCTATGCCTGTTTTAGAATAGCAGGATGTACAACTTACCCCTAATCTAAGGCAAAAATTAAAAATTAGCAATTTATTAATCTGTTTTGCTTTTTTGCTTTTTCTGAAATATTACTTGGACTTTATTTATCTTTTTGCAATTAAATATTATCCTTAAGAAGCTTTTTTCTTTATACATATTATTTTTTCTTGCTATTAAATATTAATTATCCTGAAAAATGTAATTGATTTTTAAACCTAATATAATATCTGTTCTTAGTCCAATGCTTCATTAACTTTGTATGTACAAATAAAATAAATATTAACCCATGCTTTCTTTAATAGTGTTAAAGTGCTTAAAATAAAACATATAACATAGATTGAAAGAATTTTGATTTAATAAATATTAAAAGGTAATATCTTTTATTAATATGTAATATCTTTTTCAGTTCTGTTTATTTTCAATTTAATATATCACCACTAATCTATTGATAATTTGCAATTGTTAAGATAATATATGTATGACATTTTTCATTTCCTTTACAGGAAGCTTTTAATTTTCACCGATCTGAGATTGTGGAGAGAATTGAACTCAGAAAAAAAGAAGTTGAGGAGAAGTGTAAAAAGAAATTATTTCTACATGTTCCACCAGCTTCACAAATTAAATCTAAGCAGACAAATGTTAAATTGAGTAAGATAATTTTTTTTTAAACTTTCAATAATTATATTTATTGTGTGCTTTTAATTTTTTACAGGAAATGTCTTTCAAATTCATCTTATTTCCTCTGTTTGAAATACATATAATTGGGTTCCTCCAGTATTATTATCGTGTTATTTGACTTAACCTTGAAAGATATATAATGATTTTTAGCCTCACACTACTATAATTGTGTTAAAACTTGTGGCCTTAATCTGTTAATGCTTGACTCTATTTATAGAGAATATTTATATATAAGATTTAAAATAAAAGTATTAAGTACTTTTGTTTTGTTTTTGCATAGTCTTTCATGTTTTTAATGTAAATTCCTAAACAAATTTCAATTGATGTATACTATCTGTTATTTAAAATTTGTTCTTAGTTACTATTTTAAAGCATTTTACTTTTTTTAATACAAGGAAAGAAATTCCAAAGTTATCTTATATAATACATATTGCTGTGTTTTGGATTTTTTTTAATATATACCTTTGTAAAGCATTTTTAATTAATCAGTTTTGAATATTTTAAAACTTTTTTGTTTTTTGAAATTTGGTTATAATTTTACAATATCTTGAAATTTTAAAAATAGTTTATAAGAAAAGTAATGAAATCTGTATGCTTAAGTTTAATTTAGGCATGAATAATTTGATGTGTCTTTAATACAAAACAGAATGAATAAATCGGATACAGAAGGAGAAAAAAATTAAAGTGCTCAATTTGTACATGCTTATTTCAGTAATAAAACTATACATATTTACAATATTCTACTTTTTCATCACAACTTCTTTGTAATTTGCATTTTTAAAAATATTTTTTGATGAAAATATAATTAACTAGATCCTGCACTAAATTTATAATATAATGTAATAAAATATTTTATTTCTTATTTTCTTAATAAACATAACTATCAAGATATCACTGAGCTTGTGTTGTAATATAATTGTAATTACCAAAGTGAAACAAGGAAATTGATTGGTGAAGCTGATAATGTTCTGATAATCCTTTAAATATTTTATAAATAATAAAAGATACATACTTTTACAAGTACTTGAAAAATTATTCAAGTAATTAAAAAGTGTTATAAGACTTTTTAGCTATCCGAGTATCTTGACTTATTATAATAAACATTAGATCTTTAAGCTAATTTGAAAATGGGTTAGCATTTGTTGAAACAATATAGTTATATACCAGCATATTAATTTTATGCATTAGAAGAAAGAATTTTGTCAGTTTTTATTTCAATAATATTCATAAATATTTACTAGTTATTTATGTTTTTAAAATAAGTTAGATTAAAACTGTGAAAAGTCTAGTTAAAAAAATGATCCCTTAAAAGGTAAACCAGCATCAAAGGGCTGTAAATTTATTGTGTTGGAATAAATGAATATTAAGTTGTGCTGCTAATTTTAATTACTGTACTCAAAATATTGAAATTAGTCTTATTTGTTGTGCTATTTTTATTACACCTCTGTGCTCATAATTTTCCTTAGATCAACCTATTTATATGAATTATTAAACTAATATATTTTTATACTAGCCTCCTTTGGCGACCAGTCGGTTCGCCAGTATTAATGCTTGCCAAAATTTTCATATAATATTTTATGTAGCTGTGTCTCATAACAGGGTTTTCACCAAAATATTTTTAAACCAAACAAATTTTGATAATCATATAAGTCATTTATAGTATTATTTATTATTATTTTCTTCAGATGATCTGTTCACTGTACTACTCATCTTTCTCTTTCTATCCGAGCAATGATTGTCCCGGAATTGATAATTTACTTAAACGGTGGAGGGAAAGGTCTAAAATTCTGTTTTTATAGAATAATGAGATTCAAATTTTCATAAATGTAAACACACTAAACAAATAAAAACACAATTGGTTTTCAAGAGATGCAAAAGCTTAAAAACAGCTTGGAAAATGCCACGCACAAAAGAAATAATGTTGACACACACACACACACCCTTCTTTCCTTTTTTTTCAATCCTTTTTTTCTTCACTACTTTTCTTTTTACAAACCTTTTTTTCGCTTTGTTATTTTTTTCTTCCCTGCCCAGACTTTATTTCGAGCAGGCATAGATTATATATTCATACAGACTAATAATAAAAGCAACTATTTTCTTTCTTTTTTAACCATCCCGTTATCTATAAATGAAAACCAACCGACTTCGTGCATTTCTTTCTAAACAAATCATAATTTATTACTTCCTTTTATCTTATTCAGTTGGTGTGGGGGAAGGAAATGCAGATTTTTGGCGGGAAAGTAAGAAAAGTGTCATTTTATCTATTTTCCTCTCTGTTTTTTCATTTTTTTTTCTCCATAAGAACCATCCTCGTGTCTTAACGAAAATATTTTTAAAAAATTAGCCGAATTGGTCGAGCCGTTCTCCAGTTTTGCGCTTAGCAACCCATTTTGAGATCCATTTTTATTATAATAGATATGAAATTGAAATTGTTTATCTCATCTGAAAAAGTGATGGGTAGTTATAAATTATTTATTAACAAGCCTGGATATTCTAATCTTGAGCAAATAATTGCATGTTTGGTGAAAATTACTTTGGTTTACTATAATGAGTCTAAAACCAGCAGGAGTGGGTTTCCCAAAATGATTTCCCTTTTTGATTTATAGCATTGAAAATCAGTTTTAATATATGGTAAGGGGTTTCTTTAATCAAATTTTAATTTTCTTAATATGAAAAATGAAATAATATAAGACTTCCTGGACAAAATAATTGGATACTTTCTTTTAAACTATGCGGCAGCTAAAACACATTTTAAATTCATTGAATATTGCAATCTTTTTATTAAAATGATTTAGTAATTTACACAAGCACATTTTGATATTCAGGCACACTTCAGAATTTAGGCCCATTTTGACAGTTATATCAAACAAATATAATATTTTCAAGTGGAATATTTGCTGAAAACTACTCTTAAGGGAAAAAATACATGTAATTGTATTTTGATAAGATAAAACAAAAGAAATTCCCTTTAATAATTTTTAAAAGATAAGCTGGCTATTTTTGAATAGAATTAAATTATTTTGATTAAATATTCTAACCATTTGCTTCTTTATGATTTATTTATTTATTTGTTTTTCCAATTTTCAGATTTGAAACCTCTTGCTGATGTTAATAGAAAAACTGGAAAAATGAGTGTTAATAAAGAAAACAAAAGGATTAAAAGGTAAACATTATATGTCAATTTATATTAATCATGAATGCATTTAATTTTAAAACAATTCTCAAACATGTCTTTCTTAATGTATTTAAATTTTGAAATTCTATATTTGATACCATGTGATTATGTCCTACAAATCTTTACTTAATCTTTGAATCTGCAAAAATATTTACTTTTTAAAAATATGTATTATTTAAAAATATAAGAATGATTTCTTTTTTATTTATAACAATGGAAGGATATTCAATAATTAGGTTACAGATTTAAATAAAAGGGAAAAATTTAGTTATAAGGGGAAAAAAATAATTTTGAAACATTCAATATTTTAAGGTTGAAAATGAATGCAATTATTTTTGTTATTATTTATAATACAAAATAGCCTCTCCCATAATTTTATTAGTACTTTTATCTGGTGCCTTTGGTTCAGGTTCAGGATATTGTTTTCTGAAAAGTGTTTAATTTTTCACTTGCAAATAAAATACTCATTTGAAGTCATTGAAGAATAATATATTGTATTGAAATTATAATTTTTCCATTGCACTTGCTTCTATATTTTTCATCTACAAATTTAAAAATCCATATTTGTACAGCTGATTTTAAAATATAGAAGATTTATATAAAGAAAGAATTTGTCCCTTAGATCTGTCCTTTCCCCATATCTTTTTACAAATTCTTTATAAAAGAAAACATTTCCAAAATGTGGATGTTGTATGCTTGGATTGTGAATCCCTTTATTTAATCTTTCATAGCTTTCTGTAATTGATTGATTGTAAGAAGATAAAGGTTTCTCTCTTTTTTGTCTCATTATATTTGAGTAAAGTAACTGAATGATGAATGTTAATTACCAAACAAATCCTAAAGGTTATTTAAAAAAATCTGTAAATAAAATTGGAATCAAGATAGGAAATTGTTTGGTAAAGCTAATTCAGTGTCATGAGATATTTATTCCAAGACAAATTGTAAAAAGTTTTGTAAATATTTATGCAGAATTTAGCAAAAAAAAAAAAAAAGTCTATGTTACATGAAAAATAAAAAGCTTTCTAACAATTGTTTGTATTATTTTGTAATAGTTGTACCAATATACACTTTTAGCATAATTTTCTGGATTCAGTTGCGGGAAAAAACTTATAAATCAAATACTAGGAAATATCATGGAGTATCATTTTTAATTCTGCATGTTTACATGCATACAAAAGTAGTTAAGTAGTATAGGTGATTTGTTATGAAATATTTAATTTTATTTTATATATTTGTCATGCACAGTATCTTAAAAAACATTATAAGGAAATATGAGAATAGTACATACTTTTAAATTTGCATTTGTCATTCAGCAATATATGAAATATGAAGTAGCTTAGCTTAGTTCTGTTGTTTTCTTATAATGTTTT
>JAOUZG010003205.1:47040-121951 GCA_026289955.1 Argiope argentata
GTGAGTAAAATTTTATATATTTTATTTGTTTTATTTCAGAGACTGAAAAATGAAACTTTAAAAGGCAAAGTCAATCACCAAAGGCATGAGACTCTAATAAACTCTTAAATTATTTCTGTGTATTTTAAAGTGATACCTGTGATATTTTATCAGTTGTAAATACATTTAAATCAATATTGTATGCTGTAAATATTTCATTTTTAACTTATCCAATTTTAGTAGTCTTTATACTTGTTTATATATTTTTATGTAAATGTACATAATATTTTATTCTCTGTGTGCAAAGCATTTAAAAATAAAATCTTTTTATTTTATTTGTACTTTGTTTCTTTGTAAGCAATTGAAAGGTTTGTAAAATATCTAGATATACCTTTAGCATTAGATTTAAATGGATTTAAAAATTTATTTTAATGAACCCTTGGCAACTTGTTTGTCCAAGTTGCCAAGATTTTGAACAACTAATTATAGCAATATTTATCACAACTTTTTTCTTGTAATATTTGGGCATTCATTAGTGCACACAATCTTTCCCATATTTTATTCTACTATTTTTGTTTAGAAAATAATCTACTTTTTATTTCTTATTTTTTGCTTATTTTTAACTCCAGAAAACAATTTCAATTATCATTTGTGTCCTTATGAAACCCTAAGGAGTTTTGTGTTATAATTTAAAAAAAAATTGCTATTAAATTTTGAATAAAATAAAAACATTACTGTTTTTGTTTTTTGCATTACATTTAATAATAAATGCAACTGTGTGTGTTATATTAACATTTAATTGCACATTGTCTTTCATTGTGTTGTTATATTGCATCTTTTTTCTCCTACAAAGTAAAATAATGATGTATTTAAAATGAAATTGTTGCTGCATATTGGCATATACTGTATGATCATGAATTAATTCTGCTACATATTTCTTATTTGTGATATATTTGTTTTCTAAAGAATGTAATTAATATTCTTTAGTAGATTTGCTCCCTGAAAGATCAAATTCTTTTGTCTATTCTGTTTAATTATTAAACAAGACACTTCATCATCTAAAAAATTTTATTTGAAATCAAACACTTTAATTACTTTTTTTTTTCTATTGGTAGATATTTTCATAAAATTTTATTTCGATCTATTCTGCAATGTATTATATACATGTTATACAAGCATACTAATTAATGAATGATTGGGTTATTACATGGTTAGAATTCTTATCTTATAACCTAGAGCAAAAAAAAAAGAAAAGAAACACTGTATTGTATTATATTCTATATTATATTGAATAACATAAAACTAAGCAACAAATGGTGATTTTTTATATTAGGCTTCATATATAAAAATATAAAATACTCTTGAAACAAAGCAAAAATTTAAATAGTTTGCACACTCATTTTTTCTGTTAATTTGTGTATTCCTGCTAAAAGAATTTTCATTATTCATTTTCTGTTTTACTAAAAATGAGAAGCAACAGCTTAATCTTCCATTTCAGCTTAGAAAAGTAGTATTAAGCCTGACTTATACTTAAAACATTTTCTCTTTCTTTTGTTGATATATATAATCTAGAAACCTGCTTCTGTATTCCATATACTTTAAAAATATTTTTCCATGTTTTAAAAAAGATTGTAAAATTCATTTCTATGAAAACCACACCCACTACCATGCTGATGTTACAGAATTGAAACAGAACCAGATTATGACTTTATGGGCATGATTTAGTGTCAATTTTTCCTCTTCTTACTTTGGAATCAATTGCTTTTTAATGGATTTTAATTTCAACTTTTATATAAATAGTTGTAAATAACAAATTTTCAAAATTGAAATAGGAAAACAGATAAGTGCAAATCACTTTCTAAAATATTGGCTTTAGAATCAAATGTTTTTAAAAAAATAAATATAAATAAAACATAGTTAAAAAAATAATTTGCTAAGAGTGACCATAAATAAGTAATTAAAATAAAAGAAACATTGTGTCTTTTCCTATATATATATATATATATATATATATATATATATAATATATATATAGTCTTGGTTATATCTTGCATTTTATCATCATCTAATCAGAGCTCTAAGTTGAATCATTTCGCCCTCAGTCATTCTATTGCAGTTTCAAAATGTGACAAATGTCTAATGAAATTGAACAAAGTAAGAACCAACTTTGATTATGTTTTAATCTCCACTTGCTCAATTCTGTCTTCAGTATTGCAACTTTCATTTTTAGTCAAATTCTTTTTCTTTCTTTTCTTTTATATTTTTTCAAGTAATCAGAATTTCATGATAACACTTCAACACATTTGAAGCATTAACATTCAGTTTCTGCAACTCTGGGTTTTTGAATCTGATATTTAACTAAATTGGCCAATGTATTTTTATATCACATTACATTTAATATTAATTATATGTAAAACTGTAGATTAAACCATCCATATATAATGAATTTGAAAAATAACTTTTACCATTTACCAATTGCTGTTAAGTTCACAAGTTAGTTAATGTTTATAATATGATAGAAATATAAAATAATTTTTTTATAAAAGAAATTTCCTTGATTATTTAATTTACTCTAGATGAGGCACAGACTTATTTTCATTTCAATAAACTAATAATTCTTGAAGCCTGAAACTTTATTTTTAAAAAGTTGCTTTCAGTAGTCATATTTCTAATGTATTTTTTGACAATAAATGTGTATTAAATCATTATTGTATTAATTATGATGCACTAAACAAAGTTTTAAACTCTAGTACATGCATCAAAACTCACAAACAAGTACTGATGTGCTGTACTGATGTTTGTAGATTTTGAGACAGCCTTCAATTTAGAGATTTTTATATTCAATGTGTGATAGGCATTTTTTAAAATTATTAATATTTTAAAAATAGATTAGATAAATTTTCTGTATGAGTGTAGATAATATAGTGAAATTTTTCCACAACTGCATGCTCACATAAAATCTTATTGGCAAATGATCTAACAGAATTTTCAACTAGAATTTTTTTAAAAACAATTATATTCAGTTCTTTAAAAAAAAGTTATGTTTGCATATTTCCTGAAATTTTAAGTACTTCTTTTTGAAAATATGTACATTTTTTTTTAAACTTTCTATATCAGAACCAAAAAATAAAGTAAAGAACCTTTTCAATTATATTTTCTGATGAAAAAGTAAAAAGTAATTTAAAAATTTATTAATTTCTGTTTTTTATATGTTTGTTATGATTTTCTCTCTCTCAGAAATACGACACATCATTTCTGCTATTTGTTCATATGCTTTTGAACAACGGAAATAAAATAATAAAAATCCATTTGGAATATATCATATGACTATCTGTCCTTGAACTCAAAACTTTTTGAACTAGACTTGTAACATTTGGTATATTTTATTAAGAACAAACTCGTGGCTTTCTATCAAATTTTGGACAAAATTCATCTTGTGAAATTCTTCTTATATGACCCTTCGAATATAAGTTGATAGATAATCACAAAATGAAAAATTACGCAATGAAGGTTATATAAAGAAATGATACACAAATTTAACATATAAAGTGCAGACACGTCTGTCAAGCGATTAACCATTTGTAGGACTGTACTTTCACATACATGTTAATGTAATAACAAAAATGCAATGATTTAAATATATGAATATATATCTGCATCCAACGTAATAGTAAAACTTACTTCAGTTGCTTTTTTAATGTTATGGAATTCAAACTTATTCTTCAAAGTAAACAATCGCGTACTTTTGCTAATGTTAAAATTACAGAAAAATTTATAGATTTTATCAATTTATGGATTATTGCAGTTTTGGAATTATTGCAGATATATATGAATATATATCTGCAATAATTCCAAAATAGGATTTTTACTTCCTTATATTTCATAATGTATATACGCTTAATTTGTGTCCACAATAATTTGTTTCTGAATGATTCCTTTCTCCAATTTATATTGTATCAAATAAACTGAAATTTTTAAAAAAATGTTTTCCATATCAATTGTTTAATAACCTAAAAATTCAACCATCTTGGCTGGCAAACTGGTCGTCATAGGCGGCTAGTTTTCTAGTAATGTGTCAATAAAGCATTGATGAATTATTTAATGGACTAATAAATTGGTTTGAATTTAATTATTACAAATTTTTTAAAGGAATTTCGAAGAGCTTATTAAAATTAGAGAAAAGAATATTTAGCAATGATATTAATGCTATTAAAATGTAATTTATTGTTCTTTCAAATGATGTAAAAACCTTTTGGGCGATAAATATCGATAAAAAGCGATTGAAATCATCTTAATGTTTGCCATTTAAATATTATCTTGAAAAAATATACACAAATCTGCCTTCCGACCATCCTTTAGAAAAATGTTCTGTCAATACCAGACCCCTCATGGGGCATCCCAGATACAGGAATAAGAAGTTTCCTATAAGGTGTTCGATATTTGCTACCCTAGTATTGGGTGGAATTATCTCCACTGTGATGACGGAATGTACGCCCTACGTGAGAGGTTGTACCGCAACCGGTGATGGGAATTTGAATTTATCCTTAGTTCTAGCCTTACTGCCGCAATGACAGTCATTCAGATTATCTTGTATGCTTATGAAAATCGGCAGGAGTTGCGCTACGGTTGTAATTGACGGGTAGGTGCATGTACATTCTGCTTGGTATTGTAGAGTAAACAAAAAAAAAGCAGAATTGAATTTAAATAAAAATTTTAACACCGTTTTATTTGTATGCTAAAAAGTGGGAAATAATAAAATTATCAATATTTTTATAGAAATTAACAGAATATTATAAAGCAATTAGGATATAATGCAATAACTAGGAAGAAAATCTCGAATATTCATTATAAATAAGAATATTTCATAAATGTGTTTTAAATTCCTATTCACGTAGATTTTTTTTCTAGAATGTATTTCAGGCTTTTACAATTTATAAAATCATTCATCCATTGGTTATAATTATAAAATTTATAAAATCATTCATCCATCCGTTAAAAATAAAAATTTATTACAGTCGAAAGTTAAAAATATTATGTAAAGGCAAAATTTGAAAAAAAAAAATTCTTAGTATAATAATATTATTAATACGATCTAGAATATATAATATTCTACAAAATATTAAATGTATAGATTATTTATAAACTAAATATTTATTCTAGAAATTTAAAATATTGATAGAGGGAAACTTACTTCAAATTTCAAAGGAAACTTACTTCAAATTTGTTTTAATGACTTTAAATATTACTGATTTTAATGATTGTTAAAAAAATTAGTTAGATTGTTAAAAAAAGCTTATAGTATATATATAGTGTAATATGAGTATAAGCTTAAAGGAAACCAGCGATTTTTGATTATTTGTCTATTTTATTCCAGAATAAATCGCAAGAATTAGATTAAAAACTAGACAATGATAAACAATAATAATTTTTTTAAAAAAATCGTTTTGAACAGTATGTGAATTAGCAAACAAAATTTTTTAAACTGGATGTCGAAATATAAATATGAGACGTAAACAACAATAGAAGAAAGCTATAAAGTCATTAAGAATATCATAAGTAGTAAAAACTCCCATATATTCACTAAAAACACCCATACATTCACTAAAATTCCCATATATTCACTGAATGTAATTATCCCATTCGTTCATTAAACTATTAAATGTCATTAGGGTTCGTAGGTATTTAAATCTTTTCTATTTATGACTCAAGCTTTTAAAAATTATATTTTAACTTCCAGAATTTAGAAAAAAGGTTATCTTTTCTTTCTAGTACGCATATAAAACCGTTTTTATTAAAATGCTTTTACAGCTATTCCAACATATTCAGATGCATAAAGAATGGAAGGTGGAAAATATGTAAAATAATCTATCGAAATTTCTTGTGCCAAAAAATTAATAATACATTGAGAACGTCTGTTTAATGAAGTTTTTGGAATAAAATTTGTTTATTAAAATGTGTTGCGATTTATATCATTTCTTATCAACAATGACAGCAAGAAATATCAATAATGCAATAAATTCTGATTAGAATACGACGAAAAATTAAACGCTGTAAATAGTTCAATTTGATGCAGACGATTTTATTTTTCATACATAAGTTATTTGTTGATAAATTGTACGGTTAATTTCTTGTAATTTTTAGTTTAAAAAACGAAATTGTTTCAGAATTAAATTTATAAAGATTTAAACAGTTAATTAAAAATTAGCTTGTTAATTAATTATACGTTATTGTTAAAAAACACTTTATTTATTATTTATAAGCTTATAAATCATGAAAACGTTAATTTTTTCCCTTACGAAACATTTAATTATATGATAAAAAATATTTTATCCATGAAAGTATTTAATTTTAATCTGGATGTTTTTTTAAGTTTGGCAACATTCATAATTATTATTTTTATAACTTTGAAAAAATCGTTCGGTATTCAATTTGCCTGTTATTACGTCAGCTTTAAATTAATTTAGAATTCTCTTCATATTGGAATCATTGAATGTTCCTTTTTTAAGTAAGTTCATTGGCTTTATAAATTTTTTTCAACTTATATTGAGCTTATATCGTTTACAATTTCCTTTGATTTATATGATAGTTTACTAAAAAATAACATACTTTTGGATTCGTTTTAAAAATGAACGATAATAAATAACTCTATGAAATATGATATTGTTATGTTATAATTAGTATTTTGAATTGATATTGAGTTTTTATTAATGATAGTTATATTTTATATATGAGATTAATTTTAATGTTTTCCAGTACGTTTTATATCGAATCGAATATTAAATTTATTATTATTATTATATATTGTGACGGAAAGGTTTTCTTGTCTAGCTTGTGAAAAGGCCATTATTTAAATACAGAAATATTTATCGCATTTATATTTTTCTGAGATATAAAATGAATTAAATAAATGGTACTGAATCGATAAATACCCCTTGTTGCATTTACTTTTGTGTCACTTAATAATCGTATCTTCATTAGATTAAATGGAAGAAAAATTCTTGTTCATTTTTCCTTTAATCACAGTTTAAAAAAGAATACCTTCTATTTAGATAGATGGAAACCTTACTAATCAAATAGGACGCAATTTCTTCTGCAACTAAATGCTAAACCGAAACTCAACGAGAAAAAAAAAACCAAGCATACAAAGAATTCTGAGATTACAAACAGGAAAAAAGAAAGAATCGAATCACTTTTCGAATGTTTTTTTATTCCATTCCACTCGCTTTCTAAGAGATTACTCGAATTCGTTTTTCCAGTGCAATAGCTTTAACGATTCTGATTGAGCATTATTTGAATATTTTAAGTTCTTCCACATTGCTTGATGATCGCCAAGCAATCCGAAATCGAAGAATGGTATTTTTCTCCTTAACTGATTCTCACTTTGGGCATCATTTGATTCGACGTTTTGGAGTTCATTTGAGGAAGCAGTATTACAATTGCTACTGCTCTTTTTTTATTCTGTTTCTTCTGCTGCGTTCTTTATTTTCTTGTTTCCAAAATGGAAACGATGAAAAGTTTGCGATAGTTGATCTATTTTTCACCTAACTGCTCTGAAATTATTTAAATTCAATTATTTTAATTTTCAATTTAATAAAATAATTTCATTTTATTTCGAAAATAAATTTTCTTCAGCTGTGTTATGCTTAGTTCGAATCAACAGAATTTTTTAATTTTGTGTCTTTTATTACATACATTGTTTCTTATTTTTATTCTGTTTTCTATTTCCCGGAATTTTTATTTCAAATATCCCTTTATATATTTGAGACAATTTACAATACACTTTTTCTACGAATTTCAGAATAGTTAACTGAATTGAACTAGTTCCTTCTACGCATATGTGATTTTATTTCAAGTTCATATAATGAAATAAAAAAACGCCAACTAAATTTAATTATTATTTTAGAAATGGCTATTTTTAGAATTAATCTTTATCATTCATTTTGCTGGTAAAAAGAAATACTATTAAGAAATTTTTAAAATCGTACAAATTTTTAGTTTTAATCTTCATTTAATTTAAAAATTTCTTGACATTAAATTTTGATTCATTTTCCCCTATTTGTCGTTTGTAACAGCAAGCAAAAAAGTGCAATGAAAAATTTTGCCAATCTGACTATTTCAATCGTCAGACAATATAGCATGTGATTCGCATATTCAAAATTTTCTATAATAGATAGTAATGGACTTGAGTATATATTTGTAATTCGGGGACATTTTTTCTCGGTACTTTTTATTCGCTGTGAAAACCAACAAGTGCCCGATTCCCATATAATTTTTCTTTTAATTATATAGCATTTATGTAACGTAGTTTTAAAATTTTCAATTTTGAAAAATAAATATTTATGGATCAGATATTGAAGAAAAACTGGATTTTCTTTTCAGTTTTGAGGTTTTAAGTTTTTCCTTTTGGAAAGATTCTAAGCACCAAGTTGCACCAAATGTCAGATTTTTTTTTCTAAATCTGCTTTTAAAATACAAAATCGTTCAACACATATTTATCTTGCATAAATTATGAAGTGGGAGTAAAATAACTGTTAATTTTTTTAAAAAAATGGATAATCACATGAGCAAAGTATGCGATTAAGAACCAATACCAAAATTTTCGATATAAATATATTTGAATAAATAAACAAAAAAAAATCTGAAGTTTTTTTTTTTATAATTTTTGTTGTATAATTGATGTGCTGCTTTCTTTTATTTTAGATATCTCGTGCATTCAAACTGTTTTCTCACATGATACAGAGACGTTGGAGTTGGTTTAATTCAACCTATTACAAATTCGGACATTGGTGATTGGTTCTTGTTTTGATGGTTTTTCAGAAAAGCTTTTATTTAGGGAATAAAGAGGGTATTATATAAGGAATATGCATGTATTATTTTTAAATCTATAGTTAACAAATATTTATCAATAAGTTTTACAGCAAGAAATTAATTAATTAACAGAAAGAATAGATTAAGTAAGCTTTTTCAAATTAATGTTTTTAAACGTTAAATTTACATTTCTAAACAGTGGCAAACAATATTCTAAGTATAACGAATTCTTCTTGAATAAAAATCAATAAATGTGTCCTATTTCTTCATCCAACGGAATAAGTTCTTTAACCTTAAAGGTTTCACGACTAATTTTATTAGCATCCCTCCCAGTGCTCTCGCAATTGTATGTATCTACATGTATACTAACAAGGAGAAGCATCCTTTTCCATTTACATGAAAAAGGATGCATTTTTTTTCCTCTCATATATGTGTTTGTCACAATAGAGAAAAAATTCTATATATGTCGCAATCGATACAACTTTTATACGTGTGTTTGCAATACATATTACTGAATACTATTCTTCTTTACAGTAAAGCTTTTTTACGTCAAAAAGGAGATTATTTCTATTTCTTTTTCAATTTTTATTTAGTTTGTTCTATATCTTCTTTCAGTAACATCTGTGATTTTTCGTTTCTTTTCCCTTAGCCGGTCGCAAATGTCGCCAATTGTGAAGCAAATCCGCGCCGAGTCGACAAGGGAAGCGAATGACGAAACAATAATACATTATTTGGGGATTTTTCGCCAAATTTCATTTGGTGGAATTCTACATTATTTGGGGATTTTTCGCTTGATCCAGGCTAACTGAAAAGTACTGATTTTTCAACTGTTTTTCCAATTTATTTTAGTCTTTAATAGATGTTGATTAATATTTGAACAATAGATAATTTCATTTTTATATTTAATTTACACATTACAAGCATACCTTATTATCTATTCTTTAAAATGGAATTAATCACGAAAAATATCGAGAAAGATGTGTTAGCTAAAATCTCTACTCTGACCCTTAAAAAGGCATTCGGAAAATGTGAATAATTTAATGCCTCAACAGCATATGTGGGAATTATAGATCAATCATTACTGCCCATGGTACAACATCCTTTTAGAAGGTACATAGTATCATCCTTAGGAGTAGTTCTGGCCACTCATTACTTCTATACCTTCCAGAGATGTGAGAGCCAACTACCGTACCGGAAAAGGATTCTTAGAGAGATTATGATAACAATTACTTTATTCTCTCTGTTGCAACTTATACATAATATTCAAAATTAAACCTGGTGCAAATGCATCTCGAGTTCATATCGTTTCTGTTATACAAGGTTTTTTATATTTCGAAAGCCTCACAATATATTTCATTATCATTTAATTTCAGCTCATCAGTAATTTTGCCAATCCAGTACTTTGTCCACTCTCTCAGATTATTCATACATTTTGATAAAACATTTACATATGTCTGTTACTGAAAATCTTGAATTTTCATAAAGGACATTCATGGATTTAATTTTCATAAAGGGCATATATTGTTGAGGTATACTGTCGTGGAGTAACTTACTTTATTTTAATTAAAAATCTGAGTTTTGCAAAAGGAGAGAAATAAAAAAACTTTCTTCCTTTTTATATTTACAATTTTTTCTGGATCATACTTGGATTTCAAATTATTTACTTTCCATTATCCAAATGTTCCAATTCTTTTGGACAAATCAGTTATATTTTTTCAAAATTACAAAATAAAAACCAATTGTTTGTTTTAGTTTTCAAATTGATTATAAATTAAACATTAAAGTCGACTATTAAAAATTTACAAATATTTTTTTTTCTCAAAGCATTTTCAATCAAGTCATAAATTTTAATAACGTATCAAAGTTTTTTAAAGTTAAATCTACTCTGCTTACCTCTATTACCTTTTAGCATTTGGTATCATTATTTTCTCTTCTTAAAATAGTTTTTCATCTATAGAGCGTGTAAAGTCATCTTGCACTTATTCTAGACCTTTCTGTTTTGGAATCTTAAAATACTCTTGTGTTTGGCTTTTGCAACGAGAAAGTGTTTTGCACTAAATAACCCTTGAACTCGGTTAATCTTTTGATAAAGAGCACTGTAACTATCTGTACTTGAAAATAGAAAAAAATATATTACTTTTCATTTTTTGGTAAAGTTTAGGACACCAATTTCTAAAGTTTAGGGTAATTTTTGCAGAGATCTAAATAACATTGAATCCTGATTTATTAGAAGATTAAATTAAATAGATGCATTATGATTTGTAAATCTGTTCATTCTCCATACTTCAATTCGTTCTTTCTAAATATGTATCATGATTTGTGAATATCAGTACGAGAAAGTTAACCATTCAAAATTATATTTATTTTCCAGATTTTAACGAGGATAAATTCCTTGCTCATGTGCAAAAAGGGGAAATTAAAATTTCTAAATATTAACGAAGATATAAATTCGAATAGATAGTTATTATGCAAGGCATGATCAGAATCTAAAAACTGATTGGCGTACAATCCATCTGCGCAGTACATATTTCTTCTTTTTTGTGAATCTAGCTGATCACCAGATTTGTGGATCTAGCAGAACCGACAGCTCCAGTTATTGCTTTAAGTAGTCTCAAAATTTCGATCTCATTACGGGGAAAAATGTCCTCGTTTTCAGAAATACTGATAATTAATTCTATATCATCTGTGAACCAATACAAAGATAATTCATGTTAAATATTGCTGCGATTTTTATTTCTTCAAACATTACTGAAAACAAGAAGTTTTTAATCTTATTGTTCATTTTTTAGTATTTCCATGACACTTGTTTAGGACTCTGATATTCTTTCAATTCTTTGTTTGTAGGAAACTGGACAATCTTTTTACATAATTTTTTTAAGGATTTCAGATATATCATATCCTTTTTAACAATTTCCAAGATTCTGCTGTTCCATAAGAAAACATTCTTTGTAATTTTTTTGTTTTTAATTTTAGCAGATACGGTAAATTTTATATGGATGATATTTAATCTTTGAAATACAAATTTACTGAACTTCCTAATTAGATGATACATCCTATTTTGAAAACTTATTGTTATTTTGATTCCTATAATAATATAATGAACATTTGAGTTATTGAAACCTTTTTAAGAGATTTTTACATTTTTAGATATTTAATTAGCTCGCTTAGTTACAAACTTAAAACTAAAATGTCAATAATTCAATGCATGTGTCGGACATTCCATTGTGTACTTACGGTTATCATCTGTTGCCAATTTTACTTTATGCTTTTAATTCAACGACTGTTAGTAAGCGACGTTAATAATTTGGTAGCTCGGTGTAAAGAATGTATGAATAAAATTTCTTCTGAAAAAAATCGATTCATTTTTGCAGAAAGTAAGGCGTTCATTTAGATTCTACGATCTATATTCAGAATATATTCATCTGCTGTTACCTATCCCCCTGGTGTAGGAAAGCCTACACCAGTTCTAAGAGGCCCCGACGCACCAGATACCCATAGACAAAATCCTGCTCATCCCATAGCAGCCTCCATGGAGCGCCAAGACGATTAAGAAGGTGAGCAGAACTGGTACAGAGGGAACAGGAACAAGGAGAGAAAATTCTCTCCCCATTCAAAAACCTCATACATTTTAAGTAGCCACTTCTGAATCTCGCCATGACTGATTGAAGAGGCCGGGGGTCAATACCAGAAATTGGTAAACCAAGACTTTTAGCTGCATACCAGTGGTGAGCCGGAGGAGTTACGCAATACAGAGAGCAATTTCAGTCTGTATAAGGAGTGGATTTCCAAAACGAGTAAGCACGCCAATTTTGCCCATCGGAAATTTACAGCCATTCCTGGCGAGAAAATCAGCTATCTCGTTTCTATACAGCACAACGTGCGATATATATTCATATGCAAAATTTATTGAGATATTAAAAATGAATTTATTGAGTTATGTCATTCTGTCATATCTCATAATTGTGCTTGGGCAAGTTTTTAGCTGCACATTTCAGGAACAATGCACATAGGTTGTAAAAGGATGGAGTTTGGGGCATTTATTAACTCTTATTAAATTTTAAAAAGAGTCAAATATTGCATGAATTTAAATGCATACAAAATTTGCTTTAATGAGAATCTTTCTCACCTTACAAAGTTTCATTTTTTAAAAAATTGTATCTTCCCATAGTATCTTCCCAGTCACCACTTTTGATATCAAGACAGGCTTCTCGAATTCTAAAAAAAAATCTTTTAGGTTTACAAAAGGTTTGTTGTACAGAGGTGAACGTACTTGATCCTTATATAAAGTTTCGAGGCATTAAATCATGTAGGAGGAAATTCAACAAGTCTTTGTATGCCAAAAAATCTTCCAGAAATTTCCTCATATATTGTGAAATTTTTTTTAAATATTTGCTCATTTTTTAATCAATTATAATCAACTGTCATTATTTTTTTTATGTATAGCAATTTTTACAGATAACAACAACATTTTCATTTTTTATCACATTAATTTATTTCTAATAATGATAGCATTTTATTTTCATGAAACTTATGATAACATTTAAATATTTATAAAACTGTCTACGAATATACTAAATTTCAAAAAACTTCTCTGGAGACACCATTCTTTATACTTTTTTTCTGATTGAAGAACGATGAGATCCTCAGGTAAATTACTCTTGAACATGTCACATAAAATTGGCATCAGAAAAGCAATCATTTTTAAATCTATGCCAGCTAATTTCAAACTTGAATCTTGTGTTTTTATTGATAATCATTGCAAAGCAACTTCTAACTGGAAGCTGCAACCACTTGAATTTAAAGTGAAAATCTGATGGAATCAGGGATTCTTGGAATGAATATATTTTCCTCCTCATACTTTAAAAATTGTTGTTTTGATAGTTCTATTTTTATAACTGTATCCTCAGATTTAATTAATTATTTGCACACAAATATTGCACATTATCTTCTGGGCGCTTTTAAACTTATTACAGTGATTGCCTTATTGCTTTTACTTGATTATTATAAAATGGTTGGTAAAAGAAAATTACCACAAAACCTTTAAATTGGTAAGTATGTTTTTATGTATTTCAATAGATATTTAAAGAATTAGGAAACAAGGATTTAAGCTTTTCTTTTTTCGAAATACTAAAAGCTTTGATAATTTAGTAACTATATTCTGTACTTGGATTGCTATTTCATCTCCATCAATTTGAATTATAATCTTCAATTTCTTGCAAGCTTTAACCCTTTCGCGACGGTTGCCGTATATATACGGCAGTCACTTGATGCATCACAGCGGCTGACGCCGTATATATACGGCAGCCACTTTTTCGTCCACAGCGGCTGACGCCGTATATATACGGCAGCCACTTTTTGGTCCACAGAGGCTGACGCCGTATATATACGGCAGCCACTTTTTCGTCCACAGAGGCTGACGTCATCTAGATACGGCGGCGAAAACGTGGCGAAACGTGGCGAAGTATAGTCAGTCACTCTGTTGCGAAAAATAGCGAAGAGTGGCACAGGCGCGCCGTCGCGAAAGGGTTAAGAAAATTAGGTACCACCTTTCCTTCTAACTTCTTCAAAATCAGGTAAGTCTTAATTTTCTTTTTTTTCTCGATCATTTTTTGGTAAATATTATGGTTAATAGGAAGAGAATTTTACTTATTGCTCGTTCTGAGTCCATTTTCTGTTGAAATTTCTGCTTCCATATTTTTTTGTTCAAATATTTCTTCGATGTTTTTCTGTTTATGATCATCCTCCATCTCATTGTTATCATAATCGATCTTTTGATTCCGATTCTTTGTTTTCACATATTCTTTCAACTAATTGTTATAACTTTTTGGATCTGATATCTTTTTTCTGTGACTGTACCATTGCTTTTTTCCCCTCTAGATCTGCTACTTTCTGTGGTTTAATTATTATTATTATTTTTGCCTCTTAGTGTGCATGCTCTATGGGTCTTGCTTTCTTTCCCCTTTTCTTTCACAATAGCTGTATTTCATATCTTTCTTTTCAGATAAGTTTTACCCTCAGTTGCAGCAACTAAGCTTTAAAAAATTTCTCTGTTTACGTTCCTCTTAGATCTTTTCACAGACATTAGGGCAAGTAAGAGATTTCTTGAAGGGGCTTGATAACAAGATATTGGTTTCTTTATGTTTCTTCATTGGTTTCTTCATGTGATTTGTATTGAACATGCACAATGACTTCTACAGTTATCAGTTAATGGTGCTGGGATGATGAGGGATGTCAATAGCTGGATATTCCAATCAAATTACTGATACCTCTATGAACCTGTTTGTGACAATCCTGTTAATAACTGGATTCTAATCAGCTACTTTTGAAAAGTTAAAGCATCATTGCTGTAAAGGCAAAACTATCTGTAGTAAGTATACGAACCAAAATCCGGCAAAATACTCAGTTATTGACCCAAAATAGCAATAACTGAGGAAACCACCCATTTTGAAGGTCTCATTACTGATACTTCTGACAGCTCTTGTCGTTTGAAAATAGTATGCTCATCATCAGGTAGTAGTATCAAAATGTATGAAAAAAAGTAGTCAATGTGTCAGAATGTGTAGATATACTAAGAAAAGATAAAATAAGCAACATTTTGATTCATCTAAGGAAATTGGTAAGGAGATAACGACTCTTAAAGCAGTATGCATTACTCACATATTGTCACCAAATAGCGGAATCGGATATTGTCTGGAATCGGTGGCTGATTCATTGATTTTTGAATTGATACTGTCTGAAATTCTAAGTGATTCCAAGCACTCATTTTTATCAAATTTAAGCTAAGAGAATCAGTAATTGGTGTCTTTACATTTATTGCTACTTATTAGAAATTTCGAATGCAATATTTCATGCACCATTTTGGTTATGAAAATGAAAAATAATCATTGTATTGTCCATTCAAGCTTTGTAATAATTGTAAAATAAAGTAAAAACAAAGAACAAAATAAAATCTATGATCGCAAATTTCGAGCTATCATGTGATCATTATTTGTCTTAATTAATTTAAGTCATTAACCAGTTTAAACCAGTTTGAAACAATCATGATACTTCTTTATCGGTATCTATCCTCTCTCTCTCTCTCTTTATATATATATATAATATGATAATTTTTAAACTTGCAAATAAAGTTTTGGACCTCGATCCCTCGATCGATTTTGAGATCAAATAGCAGCTATTATGTCATAGTTCTACGTCAACTTTTTAAAAACGCATCTGTTTTGAAGATGCAATTAACACTAATAATGCAATACTGGTAAAAGCAGTTAAAAAAATCTTCAACCAATAATTTCCCGTTGCTCATAATCTTTATTTTTTGCCCGTAAATTTCGAGGACATCAAAACTTCCTAAATGAAACATCATGTTCTCATATAATAAAAATAAAAGCAATTATCACCTAACATGAAAAAACGAATTTCAACAATTTTGGATATTGTCAAGAATTTGACGTGTTGTTCCGTTTTCAAAGTTTGGTTTGACTTTTCTCTCTCATATTTTTGCTATTAATTACTGCACATTTGGTAAGCGTTTTTTTTAACTCTAATTTCTAGTATTTATATTTTTTCTTCAAAAGCTTTGAAGTCTTCACTATCTGAAACTGAACCCCTCGGCATTTATTTTTTCAACCTCGTCTAATGGTAATGATTCTTTAAGAATGCAGACTTTACAGAACCTTACAATACATCAGATATCAAATGAAAATTTCTTTAAAAGTGGAAAATCCACAAACGAACTAGTTATACGTATTGGTCAAAGACAATACGAGGAAATAAATATAATCGTATCCAACAAAGATGCTGCTTCAAAAATCCCTCGTTTGAACCAATTTCTTATCCAGTCTTACATCAAATAGCAAATAAATCGTCACAGCAATATTTCTAATTTAAGATTCACAAGACAAGGAAAAATCATTTTCACAACTTCTGATCCTGTATATGCTGCCCAGATTCTAAATTTAGAAAAAAATGACATCTCTGTTTCTGCCGGCGTTATTTGGAAAAACGTGACTGACAGATTTCTATTATTCGACATTCCCACTCAAACTCCCCTTGATGAAGCTGGCTGAAGAATTAAGCCACAATAATGGTATCGAAATAATAGAAATGAGACGATTCATCAAATCGCAATCTACCCAAAAAGTTTCTCCTGTCCTCGTTACAATACTAGGTACTTTGTTACCTGAATCCATAAAAATCTGGTTTATGAACCAAAAAATACAAAAATTCATAGACAAACCTTGACAATGCATGAAATGCTATAGCTTTCAGCATCCAAAAAGAATATGCAATAAAAATATCTGTCATATATGTGGTGAAACGCATGATGGGCAATGCAAAAGTCCGGAGAAGTGCATAAACTGCCAGGGCTCCCACTCAGCTACATCACCATCATGTTACATCAAGGAAAGACAAATGTTAGAACTCAAATGCTGGAATCATTTAACTACAAGAGAAGTCAGACGTCTATTTAAACAGTCCATGAAAACTAGCTATTCGAACGTAGTTAAATCAAACGTGTCTGCAATTGAAGTCGAGGAAACTCTAAACCAAAAAATTGAAACAATAGTCAAAAACATCACTGAGAAATTAGAGCAACAAACTAATATGCTCATTGAAGTTTTTTAAAAAAACAGTCGAAAAATTATTGCAAACTCTGGTTAGTTTGTTTAACCAAGGAGAAACAAGCAAATCTCCTGGTAGAAAAAAGAAAGCTCTAAAAATAGCAGCTCAAACTCCGGGTATTCCGATGCAATGGGATACAAATGGTCCGTCTGTTTTAGATTAGAAAAAGTGTTTTTGGTGACTCGTGCTCGTTCTTTTGTTTTTGTTTTTCACATTCCTGAACAATTGAATTGTTTTTCTTTTCTTTTCACAATTCGGGTTCGAATTTATGTGCCTAAATTTTTTAATCCTTTCGACTTTTGTCCTTTCTTATGCTCCAAGCTGAGTGCATATTTTTATAAATTTTTTAATTGACTTTCCTTAATGACCTTTCTGCAATGGAATTGCAGGGGTATTAAAGGGAAAAAGTTCTGGATTCAAATTCCTCCTTTCTCTTCCACTCCCTTTTGGGTCTTTCAAGAAACCTTTCTTGCAGAAACCGAATTTTTTTCTTTTCCAAACAAATTCTTTTTCCGTTCTCACAGACAAAACTGACCTGGTGGTGGCCTTCTTACTGGCATCCCTGCCAACTTGTCCGGAACAATAATTCCCAACAACATTAGAGAAGATCCTAACTTGGAACTTTTGGCAGTTGAAATACAATTCCAGAATACTAAATTCAACATTATTAATTTGTAAGCACCCCAAGGTTTTGATATTGATCAGGTAAAACACTTCTTCGACTCTCTAACCTTACATACATTCATCTTCGGCGATTTTAATTTGCATCACACTCTTTGGGGAGCATCCCGTTCTTCGGATATAAGCAACGACTTCGTCGAGTGGCTGACTTACTCACATTACATAATCCTCAATACAACAATTCCCACGCACAGGTCCTTTAGAACGCAATCTATTTTAGATCTTATCCTTGTTTCATCTGATATTCATAATCAAACTTCATGCTATGTAATGGACTCAACTCTCGATAGCGATCACCACCCGATAGTTGTTTCCTGGTCGAATATAGAAAGTGTTAGTCGTAACTTAAAAACAATTAACTGGACGAAGATAACAAAACAAACACAAGACGTTTTTAATTATGCTAACCAATGTTCCGTTGATGAAATTACAGGGAACGCAACTAGGATAATAGCTTAAAATACCTCATTTAATCTTTTGTCGCATAAGTCTTATCCGCCACGGTGGAATATTTCTTGCTATAATTATGAAAAACTCAGCAAGAACTTTCGGAAAAAAGCAATCAGAAGCATTTCTGAAACAGAGTGGATAAAACATAAAAAATTTTCTAGTCGGTTTCGTTTTCATGTAAAAAAGGCGAAAAGAGAATATTGGAAAAATTTTTGTACAATATCTCGTAACCCAAAAATGTTTTTTAAAATCCTAAACAAACTTACGAACCACTCAAATCCAAATGCTAAACATAACAATATTATAATTCAAAATAATCGATGTATTTTCGATCCAACACATCAAAGCGAGTTATTTGCAAAATATTTTGCTTATCAAAATGCAAATATTGAACCTATTCCTTTTGATCTCTCTGAAACAAATCCTTCACTCAATAACGAACTCGAAATTTGGGAGCTTAAAAAAGCAATTCATAAGACTAAAAACTCTACGCCTCTGGAGCTGACAATATACCAGCTATTTGGTTCAAAAACCTCAACAACAATCAACTTCAAATTATCCTGAAATTACTTCAACATCAATTTAATTCAGCCAACATCCCCAAACGATGGAAACACACACTAATTATTCCGATTTCGAAGCCTAACAAAGACAAAACCAAAGTTTCTTCCTATCGGCCCATTGCCTTAACCTCAGTTTTTTGAAAAGTCTTCGAACGTATACTCACATAATGCATTACTTACTATTTAATTTGTAACAAAAAACTGCACAATAGTTTACAAGGCTTCATACCCTTCAGAGATAACCAAACTGCAATTTACATTATTCAGACAAAAATCACAGATGCTCATGAACAGAAGAAATATTTCGTTGGTGTAAATCTTGACATCAAAAGTGCTTATGATTCTGTTTATATAGACAGCCTTATTTTTAAATTTTTACAACTTGGTATCTCAGGCAGCGTGGCAAAGTGGTTGTACAACTTCCTTCAATCCAAAACTTTCCAGATTCGCTGGAGACAATGCCTTTCTGGTACTAGAACATTGAGCAAAGGGTTACCTCAGAGCAGCGTTCTTTCATCAATTTTGTTTGTAACATTTATGCACGAATTCCATGAAACCATGGAGGGAGGAGTCGAATGTATTATTTTTGTGGATGATATCTTTGTCTTTTGTAGCCATCACTCCTGGGAAATTATTATTCAAAAAATTCAAAATACTATGGAAAACACATATAAATGGTGCAAGTTTTGGAAATTAGAAATTACTCCGGAGAAAAGTGCAATAGCTGAGTTATCCAAGAAAAAAAATGTAAACTTATCCACGCATTTCTTATGCTGGACACAGTTTAAAATGGAGTGAAACGATTAAATTTCTTGGAATTTCTTTTTCAAAAAAAAAAATCAAAACTCAGTAATATTCAAAAATCTTACTTAATCATGCACTTAAAAAATAAATGGACTTAAAATACTCGCATCTAAAAACCATGGCCCCAGAACTAAAGATATTATAAATATCACAAATAACGGTATTTTCAGCATTTTTTACTACGCTTGCACTGTAATCAACCGATTTTCCGATACGCAATTTAAAGCATGCAGGACTATTCAAACTATAGCTCTAAGAATTGCTTTAGGCCTTTCAAAATGGACCCCAAATGTTGTTCTTCTGAAAATTCCTTCTCAGGAAACTCTTTCTAAAAAAATCAAGCGACTAGCTTCCCAATTTTTTATTAAGCATATAGCAAACGCTTTACATTCTCCACTTCTAACAGAGCACTCTCACAATAACCAGGAAATTCAAACAACTACCAGAGACAAAAAATCCATTTCACTTATTTTGAAGAATTTAAACGCTTCTACCAACCCAAATTATAACCTTACCTGAATATTCCATAGACTAACTCTAATCACTTTGAAATTTTTCTTAGGGATTTTAAATTTCAAAATAAAAATCTACTCTTGACTGAAATTAATAACTTTTTTAATGAATGTATTCGAAATTACTTTCCTGATCATTTTATCATTGCTACAGATGCATTCAAAAATCTACAGCACACTTCAATTGCTGGTTTTTCTTCCAAACAAAAATTTATGTTTAGAGTCCATCCTGTCAATTCCCTTTTTACTGCAGAAAGTTTAGCCATTGCTGAAGCATTAGATGTTCTTGCAGTCCCAGTAAAAGATTGTTTGATTCTTACAGACAGTTACTCAGCACTCACATCTTTGAAAAATATTACTCTGCAATCGCCAAAATTATTCACCGTATAGCGTCTAAACTTGAAACTCTAACCAAACTAAACCAAAAAATATCCTTACTGTAGGTACCTGGCCATTCAAATATAATCTGGAACGAACTTGCAGACCGCTTAGCCAAAGAAGTTACAGACAATTCACCATGGATTGAATGGATTTCTCCGGAAGATATAATTTCGAACCTGAAAAAAGCATCGCATCAAATCACAACCAACAATTATAGAAATAGCAAATACTTCCTCTCGTTAGGAGACATCCCTAGCATTGCAGCACTATCCCCGTGGTCAAAAAATCGAAGGGAAGATGTTGTTTTGCCCAGACTAATCAGTAAAACCATTATAACTCCAGGATTGTTAAATCGTTTTAATCTTCACAGTGATCCCCTTTGCCGTGACTGTAATAGCATCAATGATATTGAACACATACTTCTCTCGTGCAAAAAATATACATACTATTGAGACAAATTGTGGACTTTTCTCCAGTTAGATAAACAAGATACCTCCTTCAAAAACGTGTTGTGCAAAATGACTGCTAACAAGACTAATCTACAAACTTCTCTTCAAGTGATGAAGCACTTCAACATCTAAGTTTTTCGACCACATCCAATTGTGACCTTGCTCTGGGACTCGTCCCCTTTTCACCTCTCTGTGTTGCGGGAATGGTCCATCTTCTATAACATCTTCTCTTCATTGGAACTCTCGAATATGTACTAAAGTGTACCAGTGGAACTGCCTTTAACTGTTAACTGAGTGAAATTCCAATTTTTTTTTTGTGTGTGTGCATGTGTTTTCTTGTTTATTGACAAATTTTTTTAGATATTAAATTCTGGAAACCGGGGATAAAAGTCATTATAGCTATAAATCCCAAAACCTTATATCTTTCAAGTTTATAATCTAACATTATATTATGATGTGCTGCAACTCAGAGCAAAATAGCAACAATTCTAAAACTTTTTATTTGAAATTTCGGCTAAATTTATTGTTTATCTGCTCATTGTGAACTGATTCGAAACGGTCTAATAAATTTTGACTCTTTTCTTTTGGCGCGAGGAAATCATAAAGCATAATTAGCTAATGGATAAAAAGAGTAAACGGGCTGTATTTCATCAGTTGAGACTGAATGTCAAAGATTACCTTATAGTCTAATTTTTTTTCTGGTTTTCCAAATAAATTTATCGTTTGGTGAAAGAAAGAAACAAAGTTATATTCGATAGTCATTCTTTTTTTGTGTGTGAACTTGAATCGGCAATTTATATTATTCAAAATGTCTTAAATATTTTGAGAGTTGGGTATATTTACCAAATTACCAGTTGTAAAATAGTTGAACGGAGATGTGATTATTTAGAATAACAAATCGTGAGTTCTATGCTTGATTTCTTTGTGAAAGTATTGTTGTAGTCAATATTTGCTGACAGCGTTATCATGAATAATGTTCAAATGTTAGAATTTTTTTCTATGTGGATATTATTTATCAACAATTCCTCACATGCATAATAAAAAAAATAATTTTTTTAAATATAAACTCAGTAATTTTGTACACTTTTTTTTCTACTACATAATTTAAGGAAAGAATGTGTTTTAAAAAAAAAATGCACGTCCAAACATGTTAGAAATGAGATTTTAATTTCTTTCTACCTTATTTATTAAGACTAATTATTATTTTATGCATTTTAATTCATTTATTTTTTATTAGAATGAAATTCATTAAACTTATTTGCATTTTAAGAGCTTTTATCTGAATAGCATATTAATTTTGAGTTAACATTTTAACTAAATTTTATATTTATAATGAAATTCATAATCAATGAATACTTGTACAATTGTCTAAGTGTGTCTCTTGCATTAGAAGCCCAGATAAAGACTATATTTAAAAAAATCTTTTAAATGTAAAGATATTTGTATATTTTGGTATTTGCGATTGAGTTATTCTAATGTTTCTAACGCAAATTTTGGAATGGTAATTTTTTAATCTTTTCCAAAATTTGCAGGCACCTTCTGCCAGAATTTAAAAAATTCTATTATTATTAATCGACATGATTTCTCGACTTGAAACTTGTGACCTCTTTAAATGCAGTCGAATTCATTTTCAACCCCGCCATTGTAACGGTCCTGTATTTCAGCACTTATACTGTCTGGAATGAGCAGGGATAGAGGTAATGTCCAAAGCGTGTGAAGGCCCTGAATTATGGACCCGTAGAGCTTTTCGGACTAGATCGATGCTATTGATCAAGCCATCCTCTCTGCCTTGTCAACAGTCCGAAGGGACAAGAGGGTCGAAAACACCTTCTGCGGATTAGGTGGGGAGGGTTAGTAAAGTGCGAAACCAACTTTCCTGAACGGTGCGCCATTTTCTGCATCTGACGACTATACTGACTATTAGTAGAGATAACAGCAATACTTTGTATTAAATAAGTGTAAAGTTCATTTATTTCTGCCTTTTAAAATTTAGGAAAATCCTATGAAAATATTTTTTTGATTTTTATATACCATTGATTTCTTTACACTTATTCCAGTTTTTCAACACTACAAAATTATTTTTAGTTTTACTTTTGAATGTCCTCAATAAATTTGTTTCTTTATTTATAGATTTTTTAATGTTGTAATTTTCACTACAAACGTATATCGTCAATTCATTTTATCTTATATGAAATATACAAAGAAAACCATATTATAATGGGGGGGGGAATTCCCCCTCAATATTTTGATTAGAATAACGGTGATGAGATTCATCTTCCCTATAAGGCAGTTTTTCATCTTCTTTACAAAAAACAGAAAATTTTCAATTCTTACTCATATAACTAGCGGACCCGACAGACGTTCTCAGAAAATTTCAAACCTTCTTGAATAAGTTATAACAATCTGGTTCGTTTTGATGAAAAATTGTATGAAAATGTTATTACAATACCTGACATCATCACGTGTACAGTTCCCACAATTAAACCTATTGATTGCTTGTGAGTATGCGTATACTATGAGCTAAGTTCAATATAGAAACTTAAACTGAACTGAAACTGAAACTTAACTGTTTCTATTCACCTTTGTAGAATAGAAACTTAAACTTGTTTTAATAAAAGGGTAAAAAACGATGAAATTCGATCTATTGCTATTAAAAGGTATATTTTTTTAATGTACAAAGAATAAATTTATCGTAATGCCAGATATTTTTGGTTAATCCGTGTGGAGTATAAACAAACAAATTCGATAGTTTTCCAACCCTCGAACACGCAACATATAATTGGCCGTGCGAAAAGCAAGGATTTTCTGAATCTAAGCCACAAATTGTCATCGTTTGATCTTGTGACTTATTAATAGTCATAGCAAATGCCAAGCGAATTGGAAATTGCAAACGTTTGAATGGGATAGGTGAGTCTGAAGGAATCATTGGGATCCGTGGTAAAACTTCATCTTGAAATTTGCCGTTCAAAATAGTAGCCTCAAGAATATTTCTCATGATTTTTTTAATGAGTAATCGCGTGCCATTACATAATTTTGGTGCATTCAAATTTCGAAGCAAAATGATAGGTCAGCTAATCTTCAATCTCAAGTTATGTGGTAAAGTTTTACAAATTAGCTCTGCATTCAAAAGATATAAATTAAAACATGTTTGTTTTAAAGCTTATTAATTGGGTTAATAATGTATTCATTATAAATGCATGTTATCATGAAATAGCTGGGTCGAAAGAAATCAACTTGAAGGCAAAGATAATTCTAACACTCCTTTGTTATACTTTGATGGATGTCAAATGTTTTACAGTTAGAGGGAGTTTGTTTTAAATTTTTAAGCAAATGCGTGAATTTTCGACACCAGTTTGGGTAACAAAAATTGGTTATGAATTTTTAATTCCTTTATTTGTTTTATTTTAATTCAAAAGTACTTCAAAATGAATCCGAAAAAAATCGATTAATTAACATTGTTTAATTTTAAATGCATCAAACACTAAAAAAAATGTTTAAAACATATATCCTTTCATGAATAAAATAAACACATTGAGGGCACGTTGGACGATAAAAATCTAAAAAATCGATGAAATTTGCGTTATCTTTATTTTGAAATTTGATTCATATTTAAACTGTAAGCTATCGTTCGGGAAAAAATTATTTTGATATATGCTCAATATCAGCATTTTTTTATTGTTATTAGGATGCCACACCCACTTGTTTCGATTTGGACAGCTGCAGTAAAAACAGTTTCGTTTTCCTCCAAACACTGTTAGTGAGCATTATTTGCAATTCTGATTTTAAGCTGTTGTTTTTGCTTTGGCAGATGTTAAAATTTTTTACCTCTTCTTTCTTTTGTTGTTTGTCTTGGTTTGTTCATACATTCGTCATACATTTCATTTTTGAATGGCTTGTTTTAGTTCCTTTGAAATTAGATACAAAAACTGTTCTATTCAGGGTTAAAATTGAAAATTACTTTTAATTGCCCTTTTTTTATCTAAATTTTGTTTTTTAAAATTTTTTATTAGTTTTCATTACCGAAAGCGTAAATGACGTCCAAATAAAAGCAGAATAAGTCTGAAAATGTTTAGATATGATGGACAAAGAAATCCTTTGATTCAAAACCAAGGAATTCTAATGACATTTTGGAAGCTTCTACCAACTGCAATAAACCTGAAATAGCGAATTCATCATCTTAAAATTGTATATAAGAGTTACATTGTATTAGTATTCTTTTTTGAAGAATATTCTTTGTCATAATTGACAACAAAAATTACTTCAAATCCTTCAAGCAAGGTTTTTTTTCCCATCAAAAATGTGTCTATTATTTGCTAAATATGGTAAAGATTTTCTTTCTGTATTGGCTGGTGAAAGAGAAATTACATTAAAAAAAACCCTTTGAAGAGAACAACAAAGTTGTAGAGGCCTTCTTGTCTCCACAAAGAAAATATATCAAAATTTGATTGCTGCTTTATTATAACTCAGAAAAAAAAAGTTCATTATATAAAATAAATTTTATCTTATAAGCATGTATCATATTGTTATCATATAATAACGATGAAAAGAAAAAAAATCAAACAAAATCAGCACATGTCAAATTAGATGAAAAACATGAGCTCATAATTTATGAAACAGGTGTATTTTGATTTGCTTCAAATTTTTTATTATATTTATTTATGGCTGCACATATAGTTTTAAAATGTTGTATGAATATAAATGAATCTTTGTGGCTAATGAAATGTTATAAAGCAAGTCTAATTTTTATTTGAGCTTTTTTTTAATGAAAAAAAGGAGTTGGTTTGGTTTCACCAATAGTATCTCCTTTATATTCTTTGAGAACTCTTACAAAAATATTATGAATTTATAGATGTATATATTTCATAAAATAAACAATTCTTTTAATAAAAATGAATATTTAACAAATGTAAGTTATTTCAATTATGTTTCTGGTCGTTAAATGCACATTTAAATGTATTTTTAGTTTTTTCTCAAAATGAAATTTTGTGATGCTCTTCAAAATTTCAAATGCTCTATGCGCATTCTATTTTTAGTTACAATTTTGAATGTTTTTCCTTATACTTTATGAATTTATAATAATATAATTTGCATTTATATATGAATTATGTATCCTATATTTTTTAATTGAAGACCTCAAATAATATTATTGCATTGATTTTTTAAAATTTTTTCAAAAAAAAAAGGTCAATAATATCAAGTTTTAAAGGGAAAATCACATTTTGAATAAATCCAAGCATGCAAAATATCATGAAGATTTCAAAACAATACAATATTTGTGCCTATTAATAAAGATTTATAAATTGACCGTTGGATCCAGATTTGAATGAACACTCTGCATGAATTAAACAGTTTTGCTTTCATGAAGTTGATTATAAAATTAATAATATAGATACTGTGAAATAGGAAACTATATTTTTCGTTTACTTTTTTAGAAAATATATCTATTTATTTCATTTCAAAGAATCATGTGCTGAAAATTACATTTTTCTGGATTTAATTTGCAGCAAAAATTTTAAAAGAATATAAACAGAATCTTGAAAACGTGTTAAGTCGAACATTGTTAGCGTGGGGAAAAAACCCGAAGCCTTATTCATTTGGTAATTACTTATTACTACGACTTAAAATAACTTTTAAAGATGTACTTAAAAATATATAACAAACAGAAATACTGTTTAATTACAAAAGCAACATAACTAACCTTTTAACAGCGTGTATCCGAAGTAAAACAAAACAGCAAACCAATAGTTTTGTCTTCGTTTAAATAAAGTTCTTAACAAAATGCGCATGCGTTAAACTTCATCACCAGAAAATGCTTTTTTTTCCTACATGAGTTTGGCAGATTAGAAACTTTTAATTTATTTTATTCTGTTTTATTTTAATTTAAAAGTACATCAGAATGAACCTTAAAGGTCGATTAACTAACGATGTTTAATTTTAAATGCAATAAATGCAATGAAAATAAAAAAAAATCGTTTGAAATAATCGATCGGAAACATGTTAAGCCTAACCTCATCACTGTTTGAAAAAAAACCTAAAACCTTACTCATTTCGCGATGGGGAAAGGAAGTTATTTTGGCGGGAAAGTTAGTTTTTAATTAATTTTTAAATTTCTACATTTTGTAGTGGACTGAATTGTGAATCTAAACCATTCTGGAATCCACTTGAATACACAAAAAAATCTCATCAAAATCGGACCAGTCGCTTAGGAGTAGAGTAGTTCAGAGACATACACACGCACAGAAGAATTTTATATATAAAGATATACTTTTGCTTCATGAAAAATAGGACCTGCCATTCAAATACATTTCAAATTTGGAGAGTAAATAACATTACTTGAATTTATGAATTTCATTTTACCATTCGTCTTAAGAAACATTTTACAGTACCAACAACTTATATAGGACAGATTATACCTTTCATTGCTAAAGACATTTTTAAATTATCAGCAGTTTTAAAGTCACCAGAAAGTTTTAAAATTATAGCAAAAATATTTATTAATAGCAATATCAAATACCTACAGTCTGACGCTGATTTCTGAATTAAAATATTCTAATCTATAGTGATTTTTTTCATTTTATTTAAATTTTATTTATTTATTCTCATTTTTTTAAATTTAACGACGTAAATTGCTATATCATGACCAGACTAACCATTATCTAAACATTTTCGTATATTGTATGCATTTATTTGAATTTTTTTAAATTTATCTTTTTCCTCTAATATCCTGTATGTTTTGCACCCGAATTCTATAAGTAGCGATGACTTTGGTATAGCTTTAATCTGGATTCTTCAGCTTTTAATTCATTTACAATATTATCAAAAGTAAACCATCTATAATTATAATAATGAAAGCTTGGAAATGTATTTAAAGCTTGGATTGGGTGATAATGTATAACTGGTACGGTATACCTTGAACATTTTTTTAAACATTTAATTGTTGAAACCTGCCCATTGTTTATTTAATATTTTCCCCCAACTTGTCAAGTTCGGTTTGGTAATTCCAGAAAGTCCGAGTAATTTCCGGTAATTCGAGAAAGTCCAGTACCAAAAGGGGATCATGAACCAGACCCTGCCTGATAAACCCCAGGCAAGATAAAATGTGGCCTGGAGAAACCTGTGCAGAAGAACATTTAGTGCAGATTTCGAACTGTTTAGCCCCTCCGACAAAAGTCATTGATAATATATGGCCACTAAGGAAAGGGGTAAGAGAGGTTTGATCTCGTCTACTACTGCCTCGTACCAGGCAGCCACCAAGGCACTTACTCTGATGCAATAGGAGCACCAGGGAGACCTTATTCGTAGCCTTGTGTTTAGAAGAAAATTCCATGTAAATAAGAGAAGCGGCAGGGGTAGTAGTCTCTCCAGCACCAGCACTAACCAAACTGTCAGAAATTTCATTTTCAGCAATGTCGAGATGAGACGGAATCCATTGAAAATGGATTTGATGAAAAATGGAAAGATGTTTTATGTTCTTGGGTATCTTTGCACTAGTACTGTCCTTTACATTATGCTAATCGGCCAAGTTCTGGGTTGTCTTTCTACTGTCCGTAAAGATCCAGGTATTTTTAAACTGAGGTAGCAACATGATGGAGTTCAGACTTTCTAGAATTTCTATAAGCACTCTTCGAAATACCCGAACAGAAGTCTGTGTACATATGAACAACATCCATCGGGGCGTTAATGATTCCATCAAGAACTAATTGCTTCAGGTAGCACGGTAAATTCATTTGCTTGTTAACCTTAATAGAAAAGTTAGCATGAAAGAAAACCCCATTGAAACCTTCAGAAATGTCGATAATTTGACATAAATATTGATGTTCTATAGAACTGGTGACAAAGTGGTCAGAAACCACCAGTCCAAAGGGACTACCACGATTGAGCCTCTGGTTGCTGCTAGATCATCCCATAAATTTAGAGGTACGATTCTGTAAGCCAAGACTAGAGAGCTTATTGTAGTACTTCATAAAACAAACAGTTCTTATAAGACTGAAAAGCTGCAGATTGGCTTCATAGAGCACAATATCTTTCGGGAAAGAATAAGCTATCTCTTCTGAGATGAGTCATTGCATATACCTTTGCAGAAAAACAGTGATTAAATCTGAATCCAAATATTTGCATTGGGAATGTTTCTATTCCTGTTGTGAGCAAAAATATGGTTTTGGGAAATAATATTCAATCATAAACTCACTTTCCTTTAGCATATCTTATATGTATTGTCAAAAAAGAAAAAAAAAATCAACAATTTGAAGGTGCACTCCAGAACATATTGGATTGCTGGTCTAATTTCTCAACTCGGTATATAATAAGCAGTATTCCTCTTTCAACGTTACCACTGTTTTGCTACCCTTTGCTATGGCATTTGGATATCATGCACTGCTATGCATTAAGAATCCGCTTGGAAGCATTTCGCACCTGTCCGGTAGAATCCATGTATGCTATTTGTCACCATCTACATCTTTATTTCATGAAAAATAAATGATCTGCTCTTTATCATTTCCAAAGTCTTGTAAAGCCCCTTATTTTCTAAATGACCTTGGTTGGTTTTCGAACACTCAGTGACGCCTGACCTTTCAAATTCTTCCATTCAATGAGTGAGTCAAAGTACTTCTCGGTGGCTTTAAGTTAATAATGTTCTTTTAAACTGCTAGATTTCTGTTCATTTTCTCCCTGTTATATACCAAATTTTCCCTTTCTGAATCCCTTCTCGGTATTCAACAAATATTCAACTGGTTAAATTGCTTCCCAACAACTTATTATCTATCAAAGCTTTCGGTATACTTTATTTAAATTAATTTACACTGATGATGCTGATTGTGGCATAATTTAGTATTATGAATTACTGAATACATAATTACTCTTCTGTATTTACTGCTGAACTAGTGGCTATTTTCTGCGCTCACAAGAAAATTTTCCCCTCAGCTCAGTGTAATTTTATTATTTACGTTGAAAGTATGAGTGTTTTTGAAACACTTCCACTACCCCAATTGGTGGAATCCGATTGCTATTAAAATTTTGTTTGAGTCTCCTGAGAATCGACCGTTTTTATGACATTTTTGGGGGGTAAATAGAAAGATTTATTTCTATTCTGTCTATTCTATTCTACTGTCTATACTATTCTATTTTTGATACTGATTTATATCTGTGGAAAAGGAGTGGCAGATTCTTCCGCCGAATTAGCATCATCTTCCATACACACATGACTTCCATAATAAGACGTCAAAAGGTTCTTGGAATATCACTTTCTTTCTACTTGGCAGGAAATCTGAGTAATTACCAATAACCAGAATGCAATTCATCATTGGTATTTGACCAGTACAAGAGGGGTAAGTCATATAACAAAGTTCAGTTGCAATCTGTCGAGCAGATTTTTTGATATGCTGTTCTATCTATAAGTGAAATTGCTTTCAAATTTGCATGCCCCCATATAGGGTATATTCCATTACTTACAGGCAATGGATCTTAAATGGAGAAATAGCATCAATGTGTTAAATGTGTGATGTCGGTCTTAGTATATTTTAAACGAATTATCTTTTTATTATTCCCATTGTATTGTTTTTTCATACATTGTCCTTAACTCCATCGTACTTTTGGATGATAAATATCATTTAAACATTTCTAATTTTTTAAAAATATACTTATCTTTTTACTTGGATCTCGCTGTGTTTTTTTTAGTATTTCATAACGAAGCTGTATCAAAAATCTCACATTTTACTTTATTTTAAAATCATTGTTTCTTTTATCTGACTCTGAATATTATCAAATAGTAATTGAGTCTCTTAAATTTTATGCCTTTTGAGCTCTATTAATTTTTATTTTCATTTAATTGAATGGGTCCTTATACATCTGATGTTTGATTAAATCTTATGCTTACCAGCATGTCTCTTGTACCAATAAATTTTATTTATCTTTATCGGAGAGAGTACAATTTCTCCTTCACGTTTTTGAGATCTTTGATATGACTATTCAGAATTCCGCCTTGTTTCTAAATTTTCCATTTATTCAAACATGGGTTTCAGAAAATGACAAAGGTTTTCCAAAAAACTTTTAGTTGCCGTCGTTATTAATATCCTACTTATTTGCCGATTTTTACAGATGAAATCAGACGCTCATTATGTTGTTTTTGATATAGAAATTATCGCCTGTTCAAATCGTTTTTCTATTTTATCTGAGAATTAATCATTTGACTACCAACTTCTCTAAGCAGAAGCTTTTCACCTGAGTGGCTCACGGCGGTTGTAGGAATTGCTAGGGACTGAAGGCGGCACATGAATGGGCCCTTAGGCCACACCGATTGATTTTTCTTGACACATATATGCGTCCATACCAATCAAAAAGTTAATAACAATTTTCTATGCCTTATAGACAATTTGTGTTTATACTGAACAAAAATTTTGCATTTATACTGACAGTATGAGCATTTTATAAACACTTTCCCATTTTCATAATAAAACTCCTCTAATAGTCTGGGAAATCTTGAGTCTTTGAATGATTATACAAGGATAGGCCTTTCGACAACCTTTTTGCTGGTTTCTGAGTCATGTCAGAATTATAAAAAAATGAGTTGGCAAATGATGCAGTATAAACAGTTTCTGTGTTGATGCAAAGAATTCCTTTGCACGCCATCTACTCCCGTTATGACTGGAGTCATGGGATCATATTATTAGTTATAAACTGCATCGCTTTCAACTCACAGTTTCATCTTGATCTTGTCTTCCAAAGCTTGAGCTCAATACCACATTGTTCACACTGTATTAACTAATCAATGTACTTTATTCGACGATCAAACTAATTGAATTTAATAGTTGTTGATCTTTTAATTGTGTACAATGGTTTTATTTCATCGTTTACCCTGGCCCGACTTAGCCTTGTTCAGGCCTGGGGCAAAAACTTCTTTGAAGCCCCGTCTGCTTCTCAACTTTAGTAATGATAAACATTCATTAAAGAAGAAAATGTGAAATAAAATTTCTATTCGATTTGGGGGCCCTCACACAAGAGAGGGGGGGCAGGACAACTGCCCCATATGCCCCTGCCTTAGTCAGGCACTGTCGTTTACTTTTTTTAAACTCTTCATCCCCGGGCATGCAAATGCTAAGGAGGAATCTTCCCAAAAATCCTTTAAAGTATTAAAAAGAAGTTGGTTTTTCTAATTTAAAACTTTTAATGGTATTTTTATTGAATACCTAACTACATTTACAATGTATCATAGATTTTAAATTACCTTTGTCTTTATTCAAGAATTTTTGAAATCTTTTAGACATTTGTTTCCAAGTAATTAACCTTCATCTGTCGCAATCTGCCTCTAATACAACAAATATTAGTATTCCAGTGAGTGATCTAAAAAAACACATAACTTTGCTTTACCTATCAAAATGACAGGCGCAATGGGACCTGTTAACAGAAAACAAACTTCATAGCGTTAAACCTCGTATTGAAACTTGGCTCTGTCTTACAAATAGAAAATCACACACAATTATAACCCGTTTGCTCATAGGTCACACTAGATTCACCCATCGTCACCTGCTTCTTGGAGAAGAGGCAGTAATGTGCTCTCAATGCTATTGCATCATGTCCGTTTACCATATTATCTGTGAATGTCCAAATTTTAGTATTTAATGTTCATATCATTTTAACAACTTCACATTATCTCATTTGCTTGATAAATCACCACATGCTCCTCTTTTCGCTTTTTTCAAATCGATAGGTTTTTATCCCCAAATTTAAGTTTTCTACAACTTTTTCAAATATTTTAATATTGCCTTTAATGGCTGAAAATTTATATTTTTATCCCCCCAAAACACAGTTTGGCGCAACATAGTCAACACCATGGCTCTTGTGCCATTAAAATCCCCCCCCCCAAAATCCACTCTAGTTCTAGTACTAATCAAAACCAACCAATTATAAGAATGCCATTTTTAGTGAAAGAACAAGACAGTTTTCTGCATGCCACGTTGATTTCAATATTAAACACATTTTGAGTGCATATTCTGCATTTATCTCCCATCGTTTCTGCTTTTTCATACATAGTCATTTATTTTGAAAAACTTGGTATTTAAGATATATCTTCATAGTACACTTTTTAAAACCGATTGATCTTTTCACTTAAATTTAGTACTCGCAGCACTCCAAGTTCCAAGTCCATATTTGCCATTTAAATTCAAGTATGCTTTGCGTATGTTTTCCATTCTATGATTCTATATTAAAATTTTTATTCGTTTATTGTTGGTTCCCCAGGCTTTATGTATATTTACTTCAAATTTTGGGCTTTTGTCATTTGGTTTGGTTTAGTTATATTAACGTTCCGTTGTAAAGCAATGCTAGGGCTATTTTGAGATAAACCTCGTAATTTTGAACCGAGGTCATATGACGAAGACGAAGACTGAGCCCCCACCCTCCTAATCTATACACAGCACACCAGTGGGAGGACGTTTGGGCTCTGATGGATTTAACGTGCAACATACCTTCTTACATGATGATTCTTCTGTGGAATCGAGTCCCGAATCTGAAACTCTTACGAGATCTTGCTACCAGACCACTGCAGCCTGTGCTTTTGTCGAAAAAGAATGTTTTTAATCTTTTAGAACTTAACTTTCGCTTTGTTCAGTATTACCAATATGGCTCTTGCGCTGATAAACATTACAAACCAACTCCAGTGCGTGAGTTTAGTATCAACTTGACTTGGTTTTGCATAAGCCACACTCATTTCACTTTTTTGTTTGGAGAACGATGCCACATCTTCATATCTCGTTGATTTGATTGCCCTTCACATTTAATAAGAATGCCCAAATTTGATCATAACCCTCATGTTTTGTGACATCACCCTGGAACATTTGTGACCTGGTGGGAATAAATTCTCAATCCAAATATCTCTTAAGCTTTTTCATCATTTTATTTGATGGGTCTGAGTTTTATATTATTATCACTCTTAATAGGTTTCACGTAAACCTTTTTTCATTCATTCATTTAAATTAATGTTTTCTCTTGATAATTTTTATAATTTCACCATATGCTTATAATTCCAATCATAGGAGTGGCACATGTTGGCCACAAATTCGGCTATTTTGTCATTAAACCATAATAATAAAATAACAATCCAGTTTTCTCGTTTTCCAAGAAATAGATCGATGTAATTTTTCGAAATTGATAGAAGCATTGAGTAGTAGTCTTAACCTGTTATTTACAGCAATTTACTGAATTCATTTTGATCTATTTTAGCCTCTGGAAAATAACCCGAAACACCAATCACCAAGTTCAATATGTATATATTCATTGAAAGGGGAGCTTATTTTATGAAGAGAAAGGTTTCTGCGTCGTTTTTACTTTTCTTTGTTAATGTTCTTTTTACTTTCAGTGGCGTTAAAATGACTCAACAATTATTTTAAAACCATTAAAAAAATAAAACAAAAGCCCATATATAATGCGAAAGAGGAAAGGATAAAAAAAACTTTCAGTGCAGCCTCGGCTTTGATCAGTTTTCCATTCTCTCATTAAAATCCCCTGTCCAAACCTTTTTTTTTTCTGTGTGTGTGGGTATGTGTGATGAAACTAGAAAAACTGTTCTAGAATAGAATAGAAGCTAAGAAAAAAAATGCCTTGATACACCACAAAATCGTCTCCGGTTAATTAAAATCCCCTCCCCACCTCTCCTCAACCCATCCGTCAATTTTCCCGGTCCTCACTGGAGAGCTAATAATTGCAAAGCCGGGGCTGCTTCATTGCTGGGGCTTCCTGCTGTGAGGTCCTGCTCCCCTCCTTCCTCCATTGCTTAACACACGATTCATTTGACTTTCGTGTTCGCTTTACTTCAAAAGGAAATGAGTTGCGTATTGTGCTGTGGCTTGTATCGAAGATCCATTAGAATTTCGCATCGAGAAATCCATGCCTAGTATGTTTGCTGGTAGACTAGTGTTGCTTAGAATCTAACAGTCAAAGCGCCATAATCATAAAAAAAGAAATTCATTTGGCTTATACCGTTTGGAAAGCACATAAACACTATTGAAATATCGCAATGGGGAAATATTCACGTTTAGTATAAGGAAATTTGTAGCTTAGTTTAACCCAGAATAGCTTTTATGCTAAAAACTAACCCAAACTACCAACTAATACTAGAGATGGAGCTCTCATATTACTATTTATTTCATTTCTTTTGATTTTTAATCATCGATTAAATGCTCCTTCACTAGATATTTTAAATCAGAATTCATTATTTATGTGTTTGGCGATATACCAATTTTCAAATCAGAAGGGAAATGTCTTCTTATAAATGGCGCAGCTCTGGTTATGTACAAATATGTATTTTATTTACATTAAATTAGCTGCAAAGATATACGTATTATTCTCAGCAAATAATTAAATAATTAAAAACTCTTTGAAGAAATACTCTAGCCATCTTATGGCGTTATAAAACCCTTTTTTGCATTGCTCAGCTCAGGAATACATAAACCAACTCGGGAAAAAGAATAACAAATAGCACTATTTTCCGTTGCCAATGGCCATACTCTAAACTCTTATTTTAATTAAAATAGCTTACAAAATAAATCGTCTGCTTCTACTTCATAAATTACAATTCACAACAGAAATAAATAAAAAGAAATATTTTTTGGAACAAATACAAGGAATAATATTAATAATTACCTATTAATTAATGTTTCTAGAGTATAATATGAGAGTTAAGTTTCTAACAGTAATAACTTTTGTTTTATGATTTTTTGGGGTTTATACAGCTGATAGAGCTTGCAATCATAATTTCTATAAAGTATCATGGATCATTTTTATGTTAAAATTGTTACCATTATTTATTACAGATCAAATGGCTATCAAACAATTTATCAGATTTATCTTTGTGTTCTTTATTGCTGAATTTAACTGCTTACATATCATCCTCCTTTTACTCAATAATATGTGGGATTTGAATGAAAATGTAAGGAATTCAAAGAACATAGGCTTAAAATGTTCAATTAACAAAACATTATTAATTTATAGAATCAGCGTTTGGTTGAATTTATTGTTGTAATATGATTAAGCTGTGCCAAATATACAATGAAAATTAAAAGTTCATATTAATAGCTTGTTTTAAAATTGTATTATGTGTTATAATTTGTATTCTAAAAACGAATATTAAAACTTAACCATTTTTAGAAAAGTAAAAAGAATGGAATAAGAACTTCTTTTACGATGTCTTTTAAAGGGATGCAAGTAGAATCAAGATAGCGTATTAGCAGAATCAGAATGTATTAGAATGTGCAGAACTGGTATAAAGTATGGGCATATAGTGCATAGGGAGAGAATTTCCTCAACAACAAATTTTTATGAGTGAGCCAAGAGGGGCTATTCAGACTAGAATCTAGATATTATGCAAATTAAGATAAATGTCAGTTACATTTTTATTTGCCTAAGGTTTGTATCCTTCAGAACTCACCCAGTTCCATTTCAAGTGATATCAGTTTGAGCAAAATTTTTACTATTGGTGAAAGGAACAGGAAATTTTAAAATATTAGAAGCAAATTAAGTTAAATTATACATCGATTCACATTAATTCCTGAAACTATTCAAATATAGTATATACAATTGTGCAATATTATAGCTATGTACAATATAATTTTTAATCTGATTTAGTTTTAGTCTTAAAATAAATTTCAAATAGCTCATACATAAACAGAATGATTTAGAATGCACCATTTTTTTAACTTTTAGGATTCTCTATACACTTTTAAAATGCAATATTCTTCCAACATATTTCTAAACATCCCATAATGTATAACTTAGTAATGTTTTAAAATCCTCAAATCTTCATCTGCCTTAGCAGTGGTTAAAATGGGGATATCTAATAACCACCAATATCTTTTATCAGAAATTAGTAGTTTAAAATTTAGTTGAAATTGATTCAGTGATTTCGGTAGGATATAGGGAATATGCATAAAAACTAAGAGACTTATTATTATTAATTTTATCTTTTTTCTATTTACTTTAATTGTTATTTTTATTAATCATTTGTTGTGTATTGTATTAATAGACTACAGTGTTTTTTGGTAATGATTTTTAATCTTATATCTTCTAACCAGTCAAGCCTAAATATAATAATATCTACGAGTGTATCCCACTAAAGTCTTAACAAATACGAAGATTCGAACTGTTCATTTCAGACGAAGTAAAAGTCCAATCCTGCAGTTCAAAACCTCACTATGTCATTCACACCTACCATAAATTCCTTCAATTGTATCTCATTGTCAATACTGGTGACCATATAATACATCTAGAAACTCTTTGAAAGATCTAATTATATGAAAGATTTGAAATCATCATATTTTTAACATGGTGGTCCAGCACTGATTCCAACAAAAAGGGACTGACTACCTGTTGGGCCAAAAACAATCAAAGTAGGGCGAAACACTTAACTCTTTACAATCTTTTGTTTTCCACCAAAGGAATTAAAACTCCCTGTCTTTCTTACAAATACTTATTTGTATAAATACTTTTTTTATATATGTAGTTGATAGAATTCTTTTACTTATAAATCGTAGTAAAATATCTGGGATCGATTCCTTCAAATTAGGGATGGCGAATGCCCTTTTATTTCAACTGCTGCATCAAAAATTAGACAAACAAGCGTTGTGCTATTGCTTATCTTTATAACTGATTTATAACGAGGTTAATTTCCAAACGCTTTATTCCATTATTGGAAGTTCTTCAATAATCAATCATTGAACCAGTGCATTGAGATCTATAGCAAATTTTCAGAAAGTAGCTGTGAGGTGGCCGAGTACAGTCTTCTCTTAGTCAACTCAAAGATATTTGGTAAAAGCCACCAATCGTTCTGCCAATGCAGATGAACCTTATAAGGCCCTATTGTTATTGTTGTTCTTATTAGTAACACTTGCCATGTATTAGTTTCATTGAGGCATTATCGAGTTTTAAGCCGAAAGGAGTGTCTCTTATTCTGAAGTAGAGCCAACTAAGCCCAAGAATATGACTTGGCATTCACTTATCACATTAGCTTGCAGAGCCCCCAAGGGGCAAATTCATACACCTTACAGATATAACACAAAGCAACCATGCCCGAACCGGGACTCGAACCCGGGTCGCTCAGCTCTCGGGGAAAACGCGGTACCCCTACCCCAGGACGCCGTCCCATAACGCCCATCATTTGCGTACTTAAAAGTTTTCAAAAAAAAACTTTTTTTGATAGAGTGTTCATGCTTTTCTTTGGATAATATTTCAATTGGATCCTTGATCTTGAGCTGGGCTAATTCCAAAAGATCAGATACAGTGACTCAAACAATTGAGAGAACACCTTATATCTATTTGATAAATAACTTTTATTATAAATAACCCATTACCTAGAAGGGCAAATGTTCATTTAAAGTAAAAATAAAGAACAATCATAGAAAAATGTCAAAACTGAAATGTTTAAGAAGCATTTTAAATAAACATAAGCTGTTTTTTGTCTCAAAAAAATTGAGAATACACCAATGAAATTTATGTAATATCTCACATAGGAACAATGTATCAATATTTAGTTGTATGCTTTTTTTTATTTTTATAATGGCATTTAAACGTCGTGGTACCGATTCGACCAATTTTTGGTGTTACCGGAAGATATTTTGTTTCAATCTCCTTGCAATATTTGTTTTAAATTAGGTTTATTTTTAAATCTGTGTTTTTGAATGACTATTTCGAGTTGGCCCACAGGCAATAAATGACATTGATATCAGGGTACTGTGGTAGTGTGTGCAATTGCTGTTTACATTGAAAAAGACATCACATTTTGACGTTATGTGCAGTGATTTTGGGGTCGTTGATCTGAGAGAAAATGAAATATCCATCTAAATCCATATTTTTCTTAAAGCGTGGCTCATAATATGAAAGTAATTGCGAATAAAAAAACTCATTTTTTTTATTTTCATATGACTTTAATATACTAAAACCTATCCCAACAAATGCCTTATCAGCTAAGAAATATTTAACTGATTTCAGGTACAAATATCTCTAATAACAGTTAAGTATTTCTCGAGTTTTTCTCTTTCAAACATATAGAAGCTTTCAGGAGACTTGTATTTATACTATGTATAGATACTGGAATTTATCTTCAGCTGCTATATCTCCATCCTTATCAATATGTAGGAAGTGACCCCGAAACGGTAACCAGTGTTTCAAATCCTTTCCGAATAGTCTAAATTATAATTTTGGAAAGGTGTTCTTTCTTCTAAAGTTGCTAGATTCTGTTACATCAAAGGAAATTTCTCTTCGTCTAGTTCTCTAATATGTTATCAAGTCTCTTCATTTCCTTATCCTTATGCTCTTTCTTCTTTTGCTAACTCATCTTTTCGTCTTCTTTCATCTCTTTCAAATTCATCTCTTTGATTTCTTTCCTCAACGGTTGTCGCCAATATTTCTATAACAAAATCAGCTTTATCTTTATACTGGGTACTTTATAATTGAATCTTTTAATTCCAGTATCGTGATACTCGTTGTTATAAGCATGCCAAGCGCTACTGCTACAGTTTTTAAATCTTCTTTCTTAAATCCTTTTACGACATGAAATATATTCGTGAGATTCATTAAGGGCTGTCGCAGACGCTACTTATTTATTTAACGTACAATTGGAAAACATAATTTAATTAAAAGTCTCAAAAACCCCATACGTTATCTATTTCAAAATAAGGCTTATGTTTTGTATTATTTGATTGCTAATGCCGCTCTCTTTATTTGAATTCCAAATTCTGCACAATAAAGTAGATATTCTTAACAAAAGCAAGAAACTAAGAACCAATTTTCTAAATCGATATTTTTTTGGGGGGGAAAAATTACAACAGCCTTATCACTTTCGTTAAACTAAAGAAATTGCAACCACGTTGTCATTCACTTGAAATTCTGAATTACAAACGTAAATATACCAATAACTCTGCTTCTACTACAAATAAAAATCACAAATTGCGAAAGTTCTCATCCTTTTTTATGTTGTTGTTTGCCTTAGCTATTTGGAAAGGAAAGCATATCAGAAAATGTGATAAAGCAAATGGCATATGCTAAAGTAAAAAATCTCAAAGATTGCTCACTTATTATCGAAAATAATTACGAAATTGCAGTGCTAAAAAAATTCCAAATAAAAAAATATTCTAATTATCCGTGTTAGCTTTACTTATTTATCGATTTTTATTTCTCGCTAGCTATTTTACATACTTCTTGCCTGCGTTCTGGTTTGGGGGTAGCATGTCTTCCTCGAGAGTTGGGCTTCCCAGGTTCGATTACCGATTTGGGCAAGGTTGTTCTTCTGCGTTGTGACTCTGCAAGCTACTCTGATGAGTAAGTATTTAAGTCGTGCACTTGTCCCTAGTTGGCATTACTTCGAAACAAGGGACACTAATTTCGGCTTAAAACTCGCTGATGTCTCGGCGAAACTTCCCCATGGCAAGTGCCACTAACAACAACAACATAACTTTCGAAATTTCTCCCAAATCTGCTGAAACCTATTTAAAATTACCTTAGAACAATATTCCTAAAGAAAGAATTTCATCTTTATCTGGAATCACAGAATGTATTTTACCATAAATCAATTATTTTCAAGTAATTTTCCCATCAATTTATTAATATGTTTTTTTTCACAGAAATTTGATAACATTTATGAGATACAAAACTTTAGCAATGTTCTTGTTAACATTTCTTTTAGAAAATTCATTTGGCCTACTACAGTTTTATAAAATCTAATTTTTTTAGTGATCTGCAAAGCTCACTGAACCTTTGTCTTCTGTATTATTTAAGCGTATAGAGTGCTCGTCTAACTTCTTATTGTAATCTGGATATTTTTGTTTCTTGAATCCAAACTGCTATCACATTAACACGGTTTCATCAAATTTAGTTTGGAGATGCGCGCAATTTACCCCTACCTGATAAAGTAATCAGTTTAATGTGTTTACAAGAATTGCGGAAAACAAGACTTGAGAGAAATTAATGAGTGGGGAAAACGTCTTGTTGTCTTCCCCTTTTTGCATTGCGAAAAGACCTAAGCAAGTGAGTATGCCTTATAATGAAAAGCCTTAACTTTGTTATACTTCTACAAATTGATGCCAATCGGTATCATATTACTCTTGTTTCTTTGGATGGAGATAAAATATGAATCCACGTTTTTCTAATTTTCATATTTTCTATTTCTACATCTAAGTTATTTTCCATTATCCAGCATTACTTGATAAAAGCACTTCCTCAAAAATTCCAGGAGTATTAGTTTCATGTCCTGGACGTTGGTGGCATTGGTTTGTGCACCTTAAAACTCTTCGCCACTAATCACTGATTCTAGGTAAAATAATCAGTGATAAAATGAATATTTTTGAGATATAGTCTAGGCTAGCTTTTACCCGCGACTTCGTACGCTTGGAAATTTTGATGTATAAGTGTGAGAACTGACGGTACTATCACAACGTGAAATGTTATCAAACCATATCATTATGCTGCTGTTGAAAACAATTTTCGTAAAAAATAAAGTTTGTCGCCAAATTTTAAGTAAAATAGCCAAATGTGACATGCACGGCAACAATAGTGTTTCCAATTGCAAGGGGCCGGGATGGCCTGGTTGGTAGAGCGTTGAACTCGTACTCCTTAGGTTACGGGTTCGAAGCTCACCGGTCAAAATAATCCCAGAGTGTGTGGTGGCTGGCGCTCGTTAAATCTGTTCGTGGTCGCAAATCCTCCATGTCGAGAGTAATATCACTGGCCAGGTACTGGGCCAGGGGTGATCGTATGTCTGAATGACGATCTGAGATGAATGAATGAATATGCGTGAATGTAGTCCTCCCCCTAAAAAGGGTTGTGACGAGTGTGTAGCTAAGTCGCACTCTTGGCCCTAGATGGCGCTACTTGCAAAACAAGAGACGTATATTTCCGGCTTAAAATCTGCTGATGCATCAGCGGGGCTTGTCCATGGCAAGTGCTATAAGTAACAACAACCAATTGCAAGGTTATGATGAACGCTGCAGCAAATTAACGGAAATATAGAAAAAGAAATCAATAAATGCAAAAAAATAGAATGCATGCAAAAAAATTTAATCGAAAATAATAAAGATTAGCAAAGTAATACGTACAGCAAGAAAAATCAAGGGAAATGAACAGGAAAGATCGAATTACAATAACATAAAAAATGACGGCAATGTTAATCCAAACAAAACTCTATCAAAAAATTACCAACCTTGTAAAGCACCAAAAGGTTGTATATCAAAGCTTAACCCACACAACTGAACTTAAAACAATTTATTTACAGTGTGTACCTGAAATAAAACAAAACAGCAAACCAAATATTCAAGATCATTTTCCTGATTAGTCTGGCAAAACAAAATCAATTCCGAATCTGTCAAGACAGACAGAACACATGCTTGAATTTTCAACGCCAGTTGGAGTAACGTAATTCAGATTATAAAATTTTAATTTCTTTTATTACATTTTATTTTAACTCAAAAGTACTTCAGAATGAATCTGAAAGATCGATTAATTAACAATGTTTAATTTTAAATGCATCAAACACTAAGAAAATAAACAGAATCGTTTGAAATAACTGGTCGAAAACATGTTAATCTAACCTCATTAGCGTGGAAAAAACGAACTGAAGTCTTTCTCATTTGGCGTTGGGGAAAAGAGGAATTTTGCCGGGAAAATTTTTAATTAATAAAACGTTAGCAACTCAATTAACCGAAATAAATAGTAGCCTATGTCCAATTCTAGACTATAATATATCTCTATGCTAAATTTAATCGAATTTTGTTCAGCTGTTCTGGCATGATTGACTACATCATCTATCCAAATATTCACATTTATTATAAAAGTATAGATGATATCCTCATTGTACCCTTTAACTTCCTTTATAGATCGAAAACACATTTTTTATTATACAGATAGCATAATAAATAAATACCATTTTTATGATTCCTGTTTTCCTTTTTCCTACCTTACAAATCTATTTAAAGCACTAATGATTCTTGAATTTCATATTCAATCTCTTTTTCGATATCTTATATTTAAAATATATTTGTATTGAACTTTCATGTTTAAAAAAATGAATTTGGAAATGGATCTTTATTTGAGGATGAATTGATCAACCTGATTGTGTTTCTTGGCTTCGGGATATGTGTAACATATATTTTTTGTAGGATGTAGTTCTATGTTGTTGCAATTATTTATCTTCTTATGCTAATGAATTTTGAAATGAACGTCTATACATTTCATTTTTGAAAGGTACGTTTATTAATCCAAGGATCCGACATTCTATAGATATTTAAATGAGGTAGAATTTTGTTTACAGACCTTAACCAACCATTACGCCTCTTTTTGCACTCATCTTTAGTTTTTATTTTCTATGTTCAGGTATGTAGTTGTTTTTATTAATGGCCCTTGTCATGGACATGCTCGCTGACACAGTCAGCGATTTTAAAACTAGGGTTCGTCTCTTGTTTCAAGTAGCAACAATTAGGGCCAAGAGTGCATCTTAACTACACACTCATCGCATTCGCTTGCACAGCCCCTTTTTACAGGGGGCGCGTTCGTACATTTTACAGATAGTACACAGAAGAGCAACCATGCCCTTGACCGGGACTCGAACCTGGGATGCCTAGATCACGAGGAAGGCATGCTACATCCGTGCCAGGAGGCCGCCTTAAAAGCGCTTCTCTCGAAAAATTTACATTTAGACTATTGTCGTTGAATAAAACTTAATCCAATCGCAAAGTTTTAACCCCTTAACCGGTTTGCTCGTACGCCGTACGTGCATCGCTTTATCTAATTTTGATAGTTGTAAACAAAAAATAAATCATTCATAACAATTATAATTCTATAGTAAAATGACTTCGAATACGTAGATAAGCCAAGTATTCCATGGATTTCCATTTGAATCAAAATAAGAAAATATTACCAAAATAGAAGGTGTCATCTTATTAGATAGAATGGAAAATAAACTAGTTAAGGGGTCAACAGAATTTTTTCAGCTATCCCATTTTCCACTGCACCTGTGAGCATTGGTGATTTCTATTTTAATACACATATTCTGATTTCTTCTTGGAGCCTTAATGCTCGAAATTGTCCAAATGGATGAAGAGAAGTATCTTGTCAATAAATCTTTCGGCACGAGTTTGGTATTTACGAATCGTGTCAAATGCCTCAAATTTGATTTTAGTTAAAAAGTGACTTTCGGCCAAATTTGCCGATGGAGATGATGTAGTAGCGGTACCTATTCTATATCTATTTAGGAAAAGGATATCAGATATTTATATGGATTAACTGCATTGATTTCTCGAATATTATTTAAAGAGTTTCTTCGTATTTTCGTCAATCGGCATGGTGTGTAATCATTACGTTGTTTTTGAAATAGATAAACCACTCACTGTCTGTACAAATGACACAATATATTTAATACTAGCCTTTACCCGAGACTTCGTACATGTGGAAATTTTGACGTGTATCTATGAGAACTGACAGTTTGATCACAATGTAAAATGTTATCAAACCTTATCATAATGATACTGTTGAAAACAGTATAACATGACATAATCAAGAAGCTTTGTAAATCATTGAAAAATATAAAGAAAATTTTCAATATTTATATTCCAATACCGTTTTATATGTAACATTAAATGATTTATTATTTTCCATAAGCACATGGAAGTTTTGGGCACTTGAAACACATGAACTGCCAACATATAAATGACTGTGTGAGAAGTGTGCAGTCCCAAATGATTGTCTGTCATTCTTAAAGGTTGGACCTGGGATTTGTTGATTGTCATAGTAAAAGCCAATTTTAAGGGAAATGACAATTTTTTTAAAATAATAAGCAAGGAGGGAATTAAAACGCTATCTCCTTTAGCAGCTCCTATAATAATGGTAGCTTTTATAATGCAAAATACAAAATTTTATTGACCAACTCGTTCTTTGGTGACAGCACTGCCCTCTCAGACAACCACTCTTCATTATTTATATTAATCACAAAATCGAAAAAAACTTGCATAAGGTCATCTTCTGCGGCCATTGAATAGGAAACAATCATAACACGCTGCTCATGCATGATTTTTCAACTCCAATTGGTGCAACGCAAATGCGAGACTTTTCTACACCAGTTGGAGAAACGCAATACAGTTTGGAAATTTATTTTATTCTGTTTTATTTTAATTCAAAAGTACTTCAAATTGAATCCAGCAAATCAATTAATCAATTAATGTTTTAAATGCATCAAACACTAAGAAAATAAACAAAGTCATTTGAAATAATCGATCGGAAACATGTTAAGCCTGCCTCATTAGTATGGGAAAAAACTGAATTCGTTTCTTATTTGGTGTTGGAGAAATGAAGATTTTTGGTGAAAAAGTTATTTTTTGATTAATAAAAAAATTAACCACTCACTTAATCTGAATAAATTTTAGCCTATGTTCTACTATAGACTATAATTATGCTAAATTTCATCTAATTTCATTCAGCTTTTCCGATGTAATTGACTAACATCATCTATCCCTTCCAACTTTCACATTTATTATAGTAGTGTAGATTAATGAATCAGCACTTGCGTTGCCATTCAATAAGGCTACTGTTTATAGCTGCGATAGTTTGGTTTTTTCTGCACTATTTTGAATATCTTCCGTTGATGAAATATTAAAAGAGATTACCTTAGAAGTTTAGGTCAGGACAGCCTGGTTTGTAGAGCGTTGGACTCGTATTCCTTAGGTTGCGAATTCGAACCTCAACGGCCGAAGATTCCTCGAATATGTGGTGGCTGGCGCTCGTTAAATCTGTCGTGGTCACAAAGTCCTCCATGTCGGGAGTAATAACACTGGGGTTACTGGGTTATAGATGATGCGATCTTTCTCTGTTCCAGATCTAAATTACGGTCTGAGATGAAGGAATGTGATGTGACTGAATGTGTCCTCCTGTATGCAAGCGATTGTGATTAGCGTGTCATCTGCATATGAGTTAGAAGTCAGACCTGCCCACAGGTGCTCAGGGGCCTATACCTTCAGAAGCTACTGCACCCCTTCTTCCGTTTCAAATACGACCCATCATCATCACCTTTGAAGATTAAGGTAGCTTTTTGTGTATTTTATAAAAAAGTAATTCAAAGTCTTTGTAAGGAACTGTTAGTTTCTGTCAAATATTGTATTTGACAAAATTTGATTATCTTCTCATATTTAACTTGTCCAATGACATAAAAATTCAGATCAATCATTGATTCTAACCCACATATCATATAGATAATCAACATTCATTGTAATGCTGGCGTACTACAACCAAAAAAAAATTTTTTTAAGTGATTTTGTCCACAAAATTCCTGAGTTTTATTTATTCCACATCTAAACTTCATTTAATAAAACCCACTCTTCCATTTTGACCTTGCCTCTTATATTCATTCATCAAAGGAAAATTAATCTTTGCAATTAAATGACTAGTTTTTTTTAAAGAAAAATGTTGTTCAAGAGGCGGCAAATATGCATGGTATCCAGTGCATGCTAATTGCATAATGGTAGAGACCCTAAGCTGCATTCGGAGCTAATTGGTCATTTCCGTGTACACCCAATTATCGATTAAAAACTGCAACAGGCCCGAGATTGCGGTTATAGTTTACATTAAAGTAAAGTTGTATGAGCTATACTTCAAATTGACTGTATACAAAATCCTTTTATTTCGGGATCGAGTTCTTACTTGTTCGAGCTATCAAGTGAACTTTCATATTTTGACGGGATGTCTAGATTTTCATCGTTATTGTCTGCGTTTTTAATTCTTCATTAGTAGAATTCTTAATGGCAGTAGGTAAACATTCACATAAAAGCTTAATCTGTTTTTAAAAAAATGTTTTTCAGCATTTTTACTAGTTTGTTGTCTTTTTTAATTTCATGCTTGTTTTAGAAAAATACATTACCTGGCCCAAAGTGTCCGGACATCCAGTGGTATGGACTTAGAGCGTACTGAGGCAAATATTAATATGATGTTGATCATCCTTTTCCATCGATGACAGTCTGCACACATCTGGGAAAACTTTTCACCAGTTTTTGATAGGTGGCTACAGGAATTGACTTCCAGGTATCCATCAGAGCTGAAGTGAGTGCTTTCAGTGAGGATTATCAACTAGGCTGGCTACGTAATCTGCGCTCTAATTCGTCCCAAAGGTGTTCTATGGGATTTAGATCGCGGCTCTGAGAAGGCCAGTACAGTTTTTGAATATCCATTTCGTCGAACAACTTCTGTGCAAGCCTCACCGTGTGAATGGAGCAGTAATCCTGCTGGAAGGGAAATGGGTCTTCAGCAAAATATTGCCATATAATTGAGAGTGAGCAGAGTCCAGAATTTCCACATACACCTTATTGATGTTTTCAACAACAGTAATTAGCGGAGCCAGGCCAAATCACGAGAAACAGTCCCACACCATTATGCTTCCACCTCCAAACTTAACAGTTTGCACAATGCAGTCACTAAAGAAACGTTACCCGGGCATCTGTCAGACCTAGATGTATCCATATGACTGTCAGACTGTAAAGCGGGGTTCATCACTCTAAAGAATAGCTTTCCACACGTCTACAATCCAATGACGGTGAGCTCTGCCCCATTGCAATCGATGTTTCACATTCTGTGGAGGGATGTTCGACTTATGCATGGCAGTGCGACCATCCCAAGTTTTTTAACTCTGTCCTGCTGCTAACTCTAACATATGATGACTTTTGGAACTCCTGAGAAATTTCCATCAACAAGGATTTTCGATTTTGTTTCATTACCCTTTTCAGAGTTCTGCAGATGAGTTCACCAAGTTTTTACGGCATGCCTGTTCCTTTTTCTGCAGTTTCACGACTTTGACGTTCCCACTACACCATTCACAGTGGATTTAGGCTTCTGTAAAATATCTGCAATCTCAGGAGCTGATTTCCCACAAAGGGGTAATCCCACTCTACTGCCACGATCAAACTCACTAAGCTTCTTTGAATTACTCATTGCCGCACAAACACATAAATACAACCTGACAAACTACTACTAACGCTTTTATAGCTTTCGATTACGCACTAAATTCCGTCACTCTCTAGAACCTTGTTTTTAAGAGGTGGGTGTCCGGATACTTTTGGCCTAATAGTGTACATTGATATTCTGCTTCTTAAATCATATTGTAAAACGAATTCATATTTACATAATTTTTAAATACATAAAAAAGTTAATTTTCTCTTAATTCTGTGTCTGATGCGATATAATCAGATTGACTTTTACGCTGTACTGATTGAAGGCCGCGGTGCGAACCTGCGACACTGGGGCCAGTAGCCAAGTAACATGACCATAATACAAAAGTCGACTTCGGTATCGTAGATGTTATCTAGTTTATGAAGCTAGCGCCATAGTACTCCCCCACCAGTGAGTCGGCGGAGAGACGAATGATTTTTATGGCGCCAAGCGTTATGGCGAGTTGCTGCTTGCTTGCGTTAAGTGTGTCTAACAACTTTGCTTTGCTTTGCTTGCGTCAAGTGTGTCTGACGACTTTGTTTGCTTTTTCTACGGGTAGATGGCGCCACGATTGTTGTAAAAGGTTGCCTTGTCAAGGTCACTAATGTACCGATTGAAGGTCACGGTACGAACCTGCGACGCTAGGGCCAGTAGCCGAGTAATATAACCATAATACAAAAGTCGACCATAATACATAGTCGACCATAATACAATATGACCATAATACATAGGGCCGAGTAATATGACCATAATACAAAAGTCGACTCTGGTATCGTAGATGTTATCTAGCTTATGAAGCTAGCACCACACGCCATCAAGTTACGTGAAACCAACAATTTTTTAACAGAATGAATTATGGGAGTAAAATTCCCAATAAGGCTATGGGAAGTAAAATTCCCAACAAATTCATCTGTATTTGTATAAAATTAAGTAGGTTAGCATAAGTTCTAACAAAATTTCCAATACGATAGAAACTTCGACGTTCTAATTTTCTTATCTCCCTCAAAATGATGTGTCTTGATTTGCGAATTAATTTTGTTAACTAACAATTAATAAAATTAAGTTTAATAAGCTATATGAATCACTTTTTTAAGACGATCTCAATTCCAGAAATATTTTAATAAGCCATACCTAGAAAAAATGGCCTTTTTAAAGAATTAGGCCATTTTAAAGATTAATTTCATCTTCATATCTTTTATCAACTATATCATTTTTAACGCACGTTGCCTATAAAAAGCAATATTTAAATTCATGTACATTAGCTTATTCGTATCAGATTCGGAACACTTAGTATTCTGGTTAGCCATTACTTATATATGCATTTTTAACGCTTAAATTAAATTCTTTCCAAATATGATATTAAACGTACACTCCACGTTGAAATCTCACTGACTACTGATCAAGTTTTCCTCTTTCAAGTAAAGATTTGTCTTAAATGAAATCATAATTATTTTTAATACTTAAATAATAATTACTTCTCACACACGATTCGTATAAAAAAAGAACATTTTAATGTTTTTAGCATTTATGTGTACATAGAGATAGATTTGATAGTTAGAAAGCTTCATCTAACAATCTAACCTATGTTGAGAAATGCTTAATTATTTTAACCTGATTGTTTAGTAGTGCTTAATAAATACTTATGATACCATCCTTCAATAAACTAAAATCGTTGTTTTGAGCTAGATTAAAAGAAATCAAAGCAACCCCAATATAATCTTGTGATTTCAATCTTTTACTAATGACACTTTTTTATTTTGCATTAAAAATCACATCATTTCTGAATTTAAACAATGTTACCATACGGTAAAGCATAATACAGTGTTGTCATTCAAAGAATAAACTATGCATAATAAAAATAAATTATAATTATAATTAATTATGACAACTTCAATACATTATAAAAGAAATGTTTGCAATTCACTATTTCATTAAGAAATTCTCTTCCTTTCTATATAAATTGAAATCTCTTTTCGGCTCCAAGTAGACGCATAAAATTAATATATATATTTATTTATTAATGCATTTAGTTTAAAAATTCATTTAAATAAAAAAAACATCAATAAATATTTAATTATCTATTTTTTGACATAGCTAGTGCCTATACAAGATTAAATGACTTGGGTAGAAAACCTGAGACATTTTAATGTCAAAGACAGTTTCTATGCTTTTATCACGTCTAAATGTTGAAAGCTCAGTTTATTATAAGAATTTGCACCATTTTCTGAACCGTTGCCATGCCTACTTTCATTCAACGCTGCCAATTTACGTAGCAAAATCAAGCTTCTAACAAGCACTTTGGAAAATAGGGAAACTGTAAATATTCGCTCAACAATCCTTTTTTTTTTTATTAATATTATTCTATTTTCACTTTTAGAGCGGAATTTTCTAACAGTCGATTCGAAACGCATATAAACAAATGAAATTAAAAATACAGTGAAATGTTCGCTTCCACATCGAAACGGACGTTTTCTCTTCCTTAGAATAAAACTTCAAAATCGAGAAATGTTCGAAGCATCGCGCCAAACGATTTCTGCCTCCGAGCGAAGTCAAGAGAAGAAGTAGAAATATAATTATAGCAGAATGCGACGTTTCGAATTACTAACGCTCATGAAAGCAAGCGAAGAAATGCATATATCGAATTACACGATTCCGGGCATGAGGAGGGAGGAAAAAGCCGAGAAAGAGTCGTGCTTGTTAAAAATATTCCGCCGACATATAAATGTCGTCTTCCGAAATATTTCGTAACAGCATTTATGTTCTTCGTTTTTGGCAACATCAATTTCCACGCGCGGAGCCGTATGCTTGAGGAAACACAACAAAATGTAGAAAATTTCTCGAACGGGAGAAAATATTTATTTAAGCTGGGAAATTTGATGAAGTAATGGAAATCTTAAGTCTCTCCGTCAATAAACATCTGTAACTCATTATTAAACACGAAACTGAAATTATTTAAAAGTGGAATGTTGTTCGAGCGGATGCTTCGATCATTATGAGGCGGTGAACATTCACTCACCATTAACAAAGTTCGTTAATAGATTGATAAGGTTTCGAGGATGGAATGAGGTTTAATTGGAGATTTCTGAAACTGTATACTCTGCTTGGGAGTGGAATAATTACCAAATGGAAATGTTTGCCCAGACGAAAGAATGGACAGACTCAAAAACGTTTCATCTGTCTTGAAGATATGCAGATTTAAATGAGATATGAGTATTCAATTGGAATTTTCATATTCATTTTCAATAATGAGAGCTTATTTTCGAAAAATGGAAAATAAAAACTTCCCAGATATCGGAAAATTAAAAATAATAATAATAAACTGTTAGAAGTTTGGATTGTATAGAAAGGATATAATTTCTTATTGTATATACAGGGCGTCTAAAAAGTTCCCGTACTGATAATTTGTGAATTTATTTTACAAAAACAATAGGTTTAAAAAGAATTATTTTTATGCCAATGATAAAAAGCACTTTTAGTATAACTAAGGAAAAAATACTGAACTTAGATTTATAATAAATGTCCAAAGTGTCCATCCCTTTCTTGGAGACAAAGCTGAACTCGTTTGCGCATGTTTTTCGAAACGCGTTTTAACATGCTAGGAGTGATTTCTTGTATCCTTTGGGTAATTGCGATTTTCAAATCATCTATTGTTTGAGGATCACCTTCATAAATTTTGTCCTTTAAATATCCCCACAGAAAAAATCCGGGATGGTCAGATCAGGAAATCGAGGTGGCCAACGATTTTTTGAGATAAGTCGATCGCCGAAAAAAGCTTCAAACATATCCATGGTTTCATTACTCGTATGGCAAAATTTAATATACTTGAAAAAAAATTATGGAAAATAAATTTTTTTTAATTTGGAGTACGGGAACTTTTTGGACACCCGGTAATTTACTTCTACTTGTATTCATTTCATTATATTTTTTTTAACTTTATTAGTCAAGGACATTAGTATCTGAAAATTTTATAACTAATTGTTTACTTTATTCTATCCATAATAAACCATATTATTGGAAAATGAATATGACGGTTTTCTAAGATTACTATCTTTCCTTTTTCCAGCATTAAAAATAAAAACTGTTTAAATTTATTTGATATTTGCCGCAAATTAAGAGATTTACAATTTATATCAATTTGAATTAATAAAGGAAAGTTAAAGGGAAATTTATTAAAAAATATTAAAAATAATATTTTGAGTTAAAAAAAGACTGAATTATATTAAATAAGTTTTTTCCCCTTAAATTTCAATTTTCGCTTATGAAATACTGTTTATTGCTTAAGCAAATGTAATGGGAATAATAATTATCTACAAAATATGCACATTTGCATGCTTTCATAATTGTTTAGAAAGAAAAGTTCTTCTATCTAAAATTATGTACATCACGTAATAAAAATTTATGATTTTTTGATAAAATATGAAATGCGTTATGTATTACAATATTTGTTCAATATGGTATCCTTCAAATCTTATTAAAGGCTGTAAATACAAGACAGCTTGATCCACATTAACATCTAAAATTTCCAGCTGAATTTCTAGAACATGTCTAGTAATGCTGCTTTTTGAAACAACAGCAGAGTTAGTTTTGTCCTTGTAGTTGCGATCTTTAAATATCCTCACATTTAGAAATGACAAGGGTTCAAATTAGGGGAATGAGGTGGCCTCTCATTTCAGAAACATCAGCTAACTATACGATCCTTAATAAACGTTTAGTGAAGCAGTTGTGTAACACAATGGGTAATGTCAGGTGGTACTCCATCTTGTATGAATATTGTTGGATCGATACAATTCGATACAAACAGGGATTACATTACTTTCCAAAAATTTTAGTGTAACTAGTTTCTAGTGCAGCAAACTAGCTCTCTTGGTGAAAGATTTTCGGAAAAAAAAAAACTAAATCATTGCATTGCAACAAGTAATGAATACAAGAGGTTACAAAAACAGAATGCGGGCCCTATATCCTACAGTTACGGGTGTTGACTTGTCTGGATAAAATAAAATGGGCCTCATCAATCCACAAAATCTTTCGATTCCATGATTCATCTTAATCAATTTTGGCAAGAATGAAGATGCCAAAATCGATTCTTCGTTGTGGATTGTCTGGCTTCAAAATTATTTGTTGCTGCAAAATTTTAATTTTATACGGATAACGTCTTAAAATGTAGTGCAAGACTTAACGTCTTAAAATGTAGTGCCCATGATTTTAATGAATTCCTTGCCGTACTTCTAGTACTTACAGGTCGCTGTTCCACTAACCCTGAACCAATTGCTTCCCTGATCTCTTCCACAAATACCGGATTCACAGATTTCCATCCTCTAATTCCAGGGAACACTACGAGTTTTCCCGTAATTTCAAATTTATTAATAATTTTCTTTAAGCCATTTCCAGACTTTCGGTCATTTTTCTCAAATCTTTAAGATGGCGATATTCTTTCAAAGCAGCACTATTACTGCTATTCTTTTCATAACATTTTATAAACAGAACACGTTCTACCTTAGATAAAGTCATGGCTATAGCTTAAAGATACATAATTTCTATCATCATAATTATTTTAAAATTGAAGTAGTATTCATTTTGGCATAGTACAGAACAAAAAAGTAGCAACAAATATTTCAAATCAAACAAAAGAAAAAAATTGACATCTGCTATCGCAAATTTCAAGTAATCATGTGAAAACATTTTTTATTTTATTTTATTATACTTGTCTTCTTCCTATTCAATATCACCAGTTCTGTCTTATAAATCTGGTCCACATTCTAACTTTTCATCATTGTCTTCTGGTGGAATAGGAGTACGAATTTGCATTTTTTCCAAGGAATTTGTGCATATAATGACAAATGAGAACTAAATTTTCATATATACCACACGTTATTACAATATTTGTCGAAAATATACAATCTATCGTCGTGTGATGGATCGTTGTGGAATCGGATGGATTATTTCGTAATTTCAAATAAAAACGAAATTAAAATGAATAAAATATGTTTGTCAAAGAAAAAATCGTTTGCTTTAAACTTTTAATGGTATTTTAATTAAAATAAAAATAGTAGTAGCAGTTATAAAATGTCTGAAAAGGAATCATCTGCTAAATGTCTGGTAATAGATTTAGCTTACGATATTTACTGAACAATTCATTGCCTATGTTTTTTCGGAGACGCCACAAAACCCCCATAACCAACAACATCAGGTTCTCACATGATAAAAAAAAACATTTTAATAACCTACAGCGCCATCTATAGAAAAAAATGAAATATTTTTTTGTTCATAATTCCTTTTACCATGCTGTAAATAAAACACATACAAAAAATTTTCAATATTCTAAGTAGTTTCTCTTTTGAAATCCTTCAAACACTTGCGCTTTGATAGTAACCACCCTATAAATGAAGACGATATTTAATTTCATGCAAAATCATGGAGACTAAAAAAGCATGACGATTAGTTTACACATTTTTTTTAACTTGTACTATACACAAAATTTTTCTGATAACTTCTTTTGTGTAATTATAAATTATTATAATTGTTAATAACTTAAAATAATGCATGTTATTTTTTTTAATTGTTATTCATATTTTTAAAACTTTTTTAATACAAACCATAAATAAAAATAATTAATATAGTCGCTATAGTAAGCTTTTGTTATCTCTTGAATGTTTACAGTGAATTTGTACGCAAGAATTTTTTGTCAAATGTATATAAAAAAATGTTTTGAATGTGTGTGTGTAAAATCCTGTTCTTTTAAGGAAAAGCATTTATATAGAAAAACTTAAAAAACAAATCTTTATATAAATATAAAATATGGTCCAAATAATTAGAAACTTTTCCGAGATACACTAAATTAATTTTTATATATATAGAAGAATTGCTTGTTTAAAGTTATAAGATATATTTATAAAAAATGAAATAAAGTTTCCATCTTAGCAATAGCTATAAATTATATTAATCATAATTGTTATGTTTAATATTATCAAATATGCCTATTAGTGTCGTTAAGTTTAATAAGAAGAACCAAAGGATATGAAAAACAAAAATGTTTTATTTTCCAAGTTGTCAAAATTTAAAACAATTTGGAATTGCAGGGCACGAAAAACCACTTGTTGCAAAATGCTAAAAACTTCCTTCGTCTATTTTTCATAGCATATTTGCTAAACGAATTGTTTCTGGTTAATATCTATAAAATATAACTGATGAAAATTATTCGCGAAAGGAGTTTTCTTAAAGACTTTTATTCTGTTTACCAATACATATAATATTAATTGGAAACTAAAATAAAGCTTTAATTAATATAATTTATAAACTCATCAGCTTATTCAAATTTTTGTTCGCTTTAAAGTGTATGAAACACTTTTTGAAAAACCATCTCCATTCAGATGATACCAACTGAATCGTTTTAGAGAAGCAAAAAACTAAAAAAAAATTACCGAATAAAATTTTTTACCTTTGAAGCAAGCGATTGATATGAAAATCTCGGATTTTCTTATTACACTTCTCATTTCTCTTGAAATATTGGAATAGTTCTCTAATGCTTCAAGAGATGGCGCTGTATTCAAAGTCAACTTCAGCACATTAAAAAGATTCCGAAACAAATTTAACGAAGCATTTTGATTTGAATTTTCAAAATTCAAAACTTAGTCCTTTTCAATAAATTTTTAAGCAACAGTTAGTGAGTATAAATAGCAATAATTTAAAAATTAAAAAAATACCTAACATTCCTTCATTATTTAAAATATTTTTAATTCTGTATATATACTAAGTCTAAATATATTAGGGGTTTTAAAAAGTTAAACTTTTTTTACCGACGTTTTCCCTGCAATGAAGTATGTATTTTCCAATCAAGTTTTTTTCAGTTGTGTCTTTTGTTTTATGATTTTTTTAGAAGCCAAGAGATTAAGGTTTTAAGAAATTGTTGCCGTTTTGTTTGTTTTAAGAAAGCACATTTCAAAATTTTCTGTCATTGATTCTCTAATGCTTCAAGAATTTTCGTTGCTTTTTCAATAAATTTCATTTCAATAGCGTTTCAATGTTTAAAAAAATCTTTTTAAATATGAATAAATGTAATGTCACTAATAATTTATCATTTCTATAGATCTACGGTAATTTTATATGTAAAAACATGGTTCTATCGCGTCACCTATAGAATAGAAGAAAAAAATATACTTTAAATCGCTTTCTTTGTTTTAAATTTCTCAAAGTAATTAGACAATATTTGTCAACAGAAACTGTTGAGGCAATATAGAAATTTAAAAAGGATCAGGAGCTGATCAATTAGCAATATCCCATTAGCATATCCCCAACAAGAAGTATATCCCATAAAATTATTTTGAAGTTTATTCAAATCATAAACAGTATTCTAAAACAAAGCAACTACCTTCAATGCTAGAAAACAGTGGTAATATATATCTATATTTAAAAAACAAAAAAAGTGCTTCATAATCAATAGTTACACACTTATCAGCCTACCACTTAAACCGCTTAACTGTTTTATTTACTTTATTATCTAATAAGATGGCATCATCTATTTTGGGTATATTTTATTTTCTTATTTTGATTCAAATGGAAATCCACTGAATACTTGACTAATCAATTTATTCTAAGTAGCTTAAATATTTATTTATAATCATTATGAATGATTTATTTTTTGCTTACAACTATCAAAATTCGATAAATCAATGCTCGTATGGCATACGGGAAAAACAGTTAAGTGGTTAAATAAACAAAACTGCTAACCTTATAATTACTATATAGCCTTGAAACAGTTTATCCTGGACCAATTCTCTATCGTGGAAAATTTTTTCATGCGAAGATCTCTCCATATTTGACATTGCTTGACCAAATATGAATCTCCCGCCAAAAAACTTGAAAATCAAACAACCTAACCACACTTCGTATTTTAAAATCTTAATGCAAGAAAAAAATTGAGACAATAAGGAACCGTTTGTTTAAGCTTTCTATTCGTTATCCGAGCCAGATTTGCTCATTTTTTCGTTTTCATTTGTAAATAGACATATTTTTGTTGCAGTTGCTTTTGTTAATCCACATTTCATCCAGGACCTAATTACATTTCCAATTATCCCCTGTTAAATATTTTGATTTTATTTTCTACAGACTATTCTGTGTTTACATGACTCATAAAATGCAGGTGCATATTATTTTTTTAAAATTCTTATAACATATAAGATTTATTTAGTATTGCTACAGATATTTTTTAAGACTTCTCAAATGAATTTTAACTCAATAGAATTTTTTTCTTGTTATCAATAATTTCCCTTTAGAATTATTTCGAACAAAAACTTATATAATTTACACCGATTCTTCAAGTGTTTTACAGTCTCTATAATCGCCTCATCTTCGATTTAGAAATCACCCATTGGTATTAAAGATCCTAAACCTTTTTAATAGACTTTCCTCTGGTGGCTTTACTATGTTGGGTACCTTCTCACGTAGGTATTGGGGGCAGCGAGAAGGTTGACAGTGCAGCCAAATCCGCAACTGCAACAGCAAATATTAGTATCCCAGCGAGTGATCTAAAAAAACACATAACTTTGCTCTACCTCTCAAAATGGCAGGCTCAATGGGACCTGTTAACAGTAAAAAAAAAAAAACTTTATAGCGTTAAACCTCGTATTGAACCTTGGCTCTGTCTTCCAAATAGAAAATCAGACACAATTATAACCCGTTTGAGCATCGGTCACACTAGATTCACCCATCGCCACCTACTTTTGAGAGAATAGGCACCAATGTTCTCTCAATGCAATTGCACCATGTCCGTTTACCATATTATCTGCGAATTCAAAATTTCAGTACTCAACGTTCATATCATTTTAACAACTTCACATTATATCATTTGCTTGATAAAACACCACATGCTCATCTTTTCGCTTTTTTCAAATCGATAGGTTTTTATCCCCATATTTAAGTATTCTACAACTTTTTCAAACATTTTCATATTGCCGTCAATGGCTGAAAATTTATATTTTTATCTTCAAAAACTACAGTTCGGCGCAGCATAGTCAACACCATGGCTCTTGTGCCCTTAAAATCCATATCCAAAATCGAACAAAAACTTATCCTTCTCAACGAATATTTTGGAGTATTCATGTGGAATCTCCTTTCTATGTGCATGTTATGATTGGCAGACTTTTTTCCCCTTTTGAATTAACAATATTACTTATTTCGCACTCAAATGTAATCATGAACATCATGTAATTCACAAGATTTTGAATAATGAAATAAGAATATATTTCTTCGGAAAGTGCAAAAAGGCCTTCAGGGCTTTTAGAACTTTTCCAATACACATCTTTTATACAATTACTGAGGAGACACATTCACAGTTTGACGCAAGAGATTTTCTCCGGATTATTATTGTATTAAAATACAGCAGTATTCAACCCATCTTTCTTATGATCAAATTCTGTATCCCATTTATTATCTGTTGAGAAAATGGTATCATTTATTTTCCTTTTTGGTGTGTTCTTCTGTAAAGAATTTTGACCTGAATGTCTTGGATACTTTATTTAAAAATGCTAAATTTTACTTTAGACAAGTAGGGGCATGTTTAATAACGATGATTTTAAGAATTGACCAAAATTAATTACTGCTTCATAAGTTTACATGTACATGTTATATAGGCGATCATGTTAATTCAGTTGTTGTTTTTATTATGTCAGAACAAGATATTGTTTTAGGAATGAGGTTTTGCAGCGTCAACAAAAAACCTTTGGCGAAAAATTAAAAAAATTATTATCTGCACGAGCATCTCAAAAATAAAAGCTTTTAATACCGTGATGCCATTCCATTTACAAAAGCTCTGATTTTAAATAAAGTGAATGACTACAGCCAATAAAGCCTAGAAAAATGCCATTTTGAACGCGTGATTATATGAAAGGAAATAGATAGGAAAGGCGATATGTTTTTAAACAATTAACGCGAGGCAAAGTTTTTTTTTATCTTTGCGATACTAAAGTGACTCATTCGATGAAACAATTAAAATGAATAAAAATATAATTTAACTTGCACGAGCCCGTGGTGCTTGGCCGATCAAGAAATGATGTTCTGACATGATGCATTGAAATATGCAAATAGATTTCATTTCAATCCTTATTAATTATGTTGTTATTTTTTGGGAATTAAACAAACATTGCCCCGTTTTTACTTCAGAAATTTTTTCGCAATTTATTCAGCTGTAAAAGGATTAAGATTTTTATCAAAAAAACTTGATAATTTATATAGATTCCAAAAGTGATTCTTAATTCTTAGAGCAATAGAATTTTACATTAAATTTCTTGTTGATAACTTTGTAAATTCTATTCGATTGGATTCCTGAGCATTTATATGTATCTGCGAAGGATTAAGCTAACATTGGATTTGTTATTGTTACTTATGACACTTGCCTATGAACAAGCTCCCCGCTGATACAGCAGCAGATTTAATGCGAAAGGAGCGCCTTTTACTTTTGAAGCAGCGCCAACTGGGACCAAGAGTACGACTTAGCTACACACTCATCACATTTGCTTGAACATCCCCTTTTGACAGGGATACACAGTCACACATCTCACAGATAGCACACAGAGGAACAACCATGCCCAAACCGGGACTCGAACCCGGGACTTATCGAACACGAGAAAGACGCGCTACCTCTGTGCCAGAAAGCCGGCAATGCTGGAGCGAAAACAGTTAGCTTTAGCGTCAAAACTTTTGTTCCTTTTCCAGATATAAACAGCGTTCTAAAGTAAAAGTCACTTCTTACATGTCAGAAGGCATGCAATTCATAATTAAATATTAGATTGAACTTCATAAAATTATGTGTTACAGAGTTTAAAGCTAACCCCTTCCAACTGTCGATAGAATGTCACGCTAACAAAACTTCACATTGGTGATACGAATTTCATCTACAAGGTTTATTTTATTCTGATCAAGTTCCAACATGCTTAAGACATGATACAATCTTCTTTGTCCGATATATTTTATGTAAATGTTCTAAATACAAATTCTTAAGAATAAAATATTTCGGGGCGGTGTTAGTTGTACTTTACCATGCCAAAGTTTGCTCTCTAGTTAGTGGCATTGCTTTCATATCTATATATCTTCTTATTTAATTTATCATTTCATTCGATTCTTTTTTTACATTGGTATTTCATAATAAGATTTTAAAAGTTTTTTTTAAAAAAAATATTTACATTTTAAATTAACGTCCGTTTGACATACCTTGGTCAACACTGTCCCTTGTGCCATAAAATAACAACCAATCAACTTGAGCGAATAATGTTGTTGCCTTTTATGCACTTTAAAAATTTCAATACCATGTATTTCACAACATTTTTGAATTACGAAATAGGAATATTTCTCTTCGAAAAGTTCATTTTATTTGCATGTGACTTCTTAAACAGGAATAAATTTAAATGTAGCAAACAATGTTTCTAATTTCAAATTAGCCATTACGAGAAATATCTAACATACTAAAACATTAGCTTTCTTTAAAAAAATTTAATCGAAAACCATCTTCAAAATATTTAAATACCCTAAGTGTTTGTTATCGCATTAAGGGGTAAACTCACACATAGAAACTTTGGTGAATATATGTCGAAAAAATGTAGACAAACTAGATGTTAGCTATAAAGAGTGCTCAAATGAAAAGGCACGAAACAACAGTCGACAGCAGAACTTTAAAATATAACGGGATGTCTAAAAAGAAGGGGGGAAAAGAGTCAGGAAAGTGCAGTATAGTCAAATTCAATTACGAAATAAAATTTATAACTTGTTATGTTTTTCATTCAAATTTAAATAAAAATATTATTTTTTAATTTTGTTTTCTCAAATTTTTGAACAAATTCATCGTCCTGAATTTTAAATCTGTCAAACATTAGATATATCGAGAATCTTTTAAACTATTTAAATTGAAGCTCTCCGGAAACATTTAATTAAAGCTCCAATTTCTTTGATACATGCATTTTTTTGTTCTTCACTTTGAATATGGGTAAATCCTTTATACTTAAGAGCACATAACTTTGCTGCCTCAGGTATTGAAGAATTTAAAAATAAATTTTGACTTACCTGAAGAGACAGCGACGATACCATTTCGTCTCTAGATGAAATTCATTGACTACGATTCCATCTCTTTGTCGGTGCTGCTCTTCTCCCATTCTAGTGGTTCTGACCTTAAACGACATCTACAAAAAAATCCAAACAATCCATCATTTATAAAAAAATTGGATAAAAGAAATAAATATTAAATTCAAAATAATTAGCACAAAAATTAATTAAATCCCTCGCAAATCAATAAAACCTTCTCGTTTCTTTCCACAAACAAATAAGGAAAAAATTCATTTAGAATAGCATACTTACCTGAGGAGTATGGTTATTCTCGAAGAATAAGTTTTGACTTATCTGAGGAGGTAGATAAGATTCCTTACGCTTTATCTCTCAATACTATTCATTGACCTCGATTTCATCTTTTGGTCTTCTTTCATAGTATTTAATGTTTGAGACTTCTTTTTATCTGTCCTCAAAACGAATCATTTTAAATCATTTTTTCTCGATCTTTAACTTTTTATAATGCATCCTTGTTTTATACACCCTTCTTATAATGGAACCTTTTTAACATCCTTGTGAATGGCGAAGCTTGTCTTGAATTGGACCTTGTGCCAATAACCCAAACCATACCATACCATACCATTCATCTTTTCGTCAGTGCTGTTGTCTTCCCATTCCATTCCTCAGGGGTACAGTTTCTTCAAGTGTGACGGGCTTTGCTACACCGAGGTACCCTAGTTATCTAGTCTGCCTTCCAGATTCTCCTCTCCTCAGTCTGTTGCTTCTCACTGTTTTCTTTCTTCCATCGGCAGCAAGCGAGGGAGCTTTCCATGAGATTCTGTCGCCCCTCTGTTTGCTTCTTGTTTCTCGTGGACACACCATGGCCACCAATCCCATGTTGGCCGAGAATGGCAACCCATTAAACAGGGGCTGCACTGTGGTCCTCGGAGTTTCAATCGGATGGTGGCTAACCTCCTGAGTGTTTAGTATGCCAGGGATCACTTCATGGGCTTGATGTTAATGGTGGTCACTGCCCCTGGGTGCGACTCAAAGCGTATAGGTTCCAGGAAGCGTTAAATTAAGCGCCGAGGCTGAGGATAGCCAGAACCTGTGGTCGCCTTCCTTTGTTGGGTTCTATGATGGGCAGTGTCGTCGGACCTGAAATTCTATCAATATCCTATGGATAAAAACAAAAAAGCATCTTTCAGTGGGCAACAAATTACCTCCACCACTTCAACAGTAAAAAATGTCCTACTTTTTTTGTAATCAAAAGATTATCTAACACTAATAAAACATTTCATTCTGTTTCTCCCTTTTTGGTAGACTGGTGCTATGGGTGAAGTCACAACCACTAAAAAATTCAGATCGAATTATTTACTGGTTCGAAGTATGTTCTCGAAAACGATCCCATCAGATTGTGAAAATCAAAGCACTTTCAAATATCCCAGTAATTATTTCTCCTCATGCGTTGTTGAATTCTTCCAAAGGGGTCATTTCCTGTGAGAAGCTGTTTAATGCTTCAATTGAAGAAATCTCTAAAGAATTGCAAATGAGTCATTTACGGCGTATTCTATATGGAGAGATGGCCAGCTCCTGAACCTTCAGCATATAATTTTGAAGTTAAATTCCTCTAAATTGCCAAAAACCATAAAAGCAGATTATGTGCGCCTTGGTATTAGACTTTATATTCCCAATCCTTTACGTTGTTTCAAGTGCCAAAGTTTCGGGCATTCTATATCTTTCACCGCGAGACATTGATTTGAGTCCGTTATGTGAAGTAGGTCATGACAGTACTGATTGCATTGCTCAAGATAATTGTGTGAATTGCAAAGCTAAACACACTTCTTTCTCTCGGAGCTTTTTTGCCTGGAAACAGGAAGAAAAGAGATCATTTTTAATTTCTAAAAAAGGACCAGATATCTTATCAGGAAGCCGGAAAATAAAATCTTAAACTTCTACCTTAGATACGGTAATGCTTCTTCATTCAAGCAAGTATCTTAAAAAACAGTTTTTTTAAAAAAAAAATCAATTCCTACTTAGATTATTAGAAAAAAATTAGTAAATAATTGCAATTTTTGTTCTCGTTTTCCTATTTACAACTGAAGGAGGGGCGCAGGAGCTTCCAAGGATATGGAACCCTGAGCAACCATGGGCAGAAATCTGACTTCTAACTTATATGCCTCGCAAACCCTTTTTACATGACAGACTTCATTCATATATTTCATTCCTTCATCTACAGATTGTAATTTAGATCTGAAACAGAGAATGATCACCTCCGAGCCAGTATTACTCTCCACATGCAGAATTTGAAACTCCGACAGACTTAACATCCCCCCCACACACACGCACATATGAAGAGTTTTTAGCTGGCGGGTTCGAATCCGCAAATCTAACGCCTTACAAACCAGGCTACCCCCGGCTTATCAATGTACAATTACTATAAATGATTGATCAAAAACATTATATTGACGAGAAAGTTAGCTTCCAATTAATTAATAAAAAATTAATGAACTAATATTTGAAAAAACTGTATTAGCATCAAATGTCATCCACTACAAGTTTTAAAAAAATTACTTGACCTTGATTAGATGAATAAAACGTATTTTATTAACGCTGGAAATTTTGAACTATATATATATATATATATATATATATATGTGTGTGTGTGTGTGTGTGTGTGTGAGCTAATAGTAGGAATTGAAAAATTGAAAATTTATCTACCATATTCACTCAATGAGATCTAAATTTATCTAACTTTTGGCATGAGTTTGAAACAGTCCGACTCTGCACTAGTAGCATATAGTTTAAATAATCTGTCGATGTCTTCTTATTAGTTAGTGAAAACTTCCCTGCTTCATCTGATTTAATTGGTTTAAACTTGTTATTCACCTGAAAAAGTCAAAAAGGGCCTCTGCTATTAAAACAAAAACTGCTACAGAGGCAGAAAATTTTTCAAAATTTTATATCTCATCACCTCGTCAAAATTCAAACGTTGGTTTATTACAAAATACCTCATCAACTTCTGTTCAAACCTAATTGCTACCTTAGGTTGACACTTTTATCCCTTCAAAAGAAACAAAATTGAAAAAATGCTTCTGCTGGTATCCTTTGAATCAAATGGTGCTACATTGGAATATACCATGTCTTAGAACCTTGAGTGTTCACCAGAAGTGATTAGCTCTCCACCTCTTGCAAACTCAAAAGAGAAAAAAGAAAGCAAAATTAAGAAGCCAAAAGAAAAAATTATTCCGAAAAAATACAAAAATGTTTACCTTTTTTGTGTCTTTTTTTCTCTTTTTTTTTCGCTATGTTTGCTATTTATTACCTTAAATGGGTTTTTTTGCTTTACATCAAAACATAATTTCGTACATGAATTTATTTATAAATTGTTTAACAGAATTTTTAATCCTTTCATCTATTTGCTTTACGTTTCTGTTGCTTTAATTTTTTTATCCAAAATTTAATTTTTTCGACATATTTGCATTTATCGTTTTGAAATACGAAAACTGATTAAATGTATTTTACGAATTATAAACTGTACTATAAAAAATTTCAATTTTTTAAAAATTTTAACACCTTTTATACAACATCACCATATATTTTACCCCCACAATTCTGTTTATCGAATATACGTTTGACACAGTTTGGCCAAAATTGGTCCTTGCCAATAAAACCAATCAACCAACCAGTCCCCCCCCACACACACATACACTGATTGCAGTTGCATAGTGCACGGCTTCTCATGTCCAACAATTTTGAGGCAACTGTATATCATCCACCTCACTATTCTGAAAATCTACTTTGTAACTATTCATATTTCTTCCACACAGAGCTGGTAGCTTATCTGTTATCAACTACTTCTCTGATTTAGGCCCCAGAAAATATCCATTTTATATTATTTTCAAATCATGCCTGTTTCAAATAACACTATTTGTCAAATTATTTTTTCTGTTAGTTTCTCAGACTATATGATGGCCATCATTATCAAATATTTTTAGTAAGATGGTCAAAATAATACTACACGACTTGGATCTTGTTTTTATTAGAATTAATTGACTACACCAAACAAAAATTCCTGGAAATTTATGTGCTGACAATCTACAGATTCTTGCGAAGGAAGTAATTTGCTCTTCAGAGGAAATTTCAAAACGCAATCAGAAAATTGTTATTCTTGTACAATAATAATTGATATGTCGTCTCACCAGAAAAAGTTGACTTGTTCAGTTTTATAAAAAAAACAAATCCTCATTTAGATCCTATTCTGTTTATACAAGATATTGCTATGCTTATTATAAATAAAATGTAATTCTTTTTTTTTTTACTTTTGATTAGAGGCTTGGAGAGAACGAAAAAAATCTTTCAATATTTCTGAAATGTTTATTAAGCGATCATTCTTTCCCACATAGGCTATTTGTATGGTATATAGTTCAGTACGTATTAGTGTGTTTAATAATATGTTTATTAAGCGATCATTCTTTCCACACGACATTATTTCCAGCGATCATTCTTTCCCACATAGGCTATTTGTACGGTGTATAGTTCAATACGCATTAGTGTTTTACTCCGATTGAACATAGATCTTAGAAGTACAATCTTACCAGAAGCAATCAAAAATTTAAATTCCCTAATCGACTATGTGATTCATTTGGTACTCAAAGACTTTATAAGATCCGTTTCGGTCACACCTTCCCTCTTCTTGTGAGAGTCAGAATATATAAATGACTTGGATTTTATCGATATTACTATTAAATAAGCAGACCATTCTTGCTTCTCATCTTGGGATACTGTAATATTCTCTTTCTCAATCCCATCTTAGGGTTTGATAAATCAGCAAGTGTACGGGTTGTTCTCCAACGACTTTTTCACTTTCATCGCTGGCAACATTCATCTTTCATGCTAATTTTTACAGATGACTCTAAATCAGATGTCGACAGTACCATCATACTTCTGTTTGAATCACTGAGCTTTCGTCTACACCAGGGGTTCTCAAAAGGTGGGTCGCAATACCCAGAGGGATCACGGGATGTGTCTAGGGGGGTCGCGAGATGTGGAAGAAAAGTTTAAGGAAAATTAATTTATTGCTGTTGTGTTGTGTCAAATGGCACTTGTCACGGACAAGCCCGTTGCTGAGCCCAGCAGCAGATTTAAGCCGAATGAAGCGTCTCTTGTATTTGAGTAGCGCCAACTAGGGCCAAGAGTATGACTTTGATACACACTCACCACATTCGCTTGCACAACCCCTTTTTACAGGGGGGCACATTCACACATCTCACAAATAGCATACAGAATAACAACCATGCCCGAACCGGGACTTCCAGAACACGAGGAAGACGCGCTACCTCTGTACCAGCAAGCCGGCGATTTAGTGCTGTAGTTTTCATTAATGTACACATAAAGCTTTTGATACACATAGAAGTTGTTTTTTCGGTTCTATTAGTTAATGGGATACATGAGCTTGTTTGGAATTAACCAGTTTTTTAAAGTCTGGGATGAGTTTTGTAACACACAAAACAATATCATTTTCCAGTGTCAAACAATTTCTTGAATTTGTTTTTAAATTTATCATTATGGAGAATCCTTGTTCACGGTTGTAATGTGTAGAAAATGGCATCAAAGTGTTTAATGCTGTTGTGGACAGTTCTGGGTATTCCTTTTTAATATGTATCCAAAATTTGTCCATACAAACCTTTGTCAAAAGCTGACTGATCACTAGAAATCTCCATCAGTTGATCATGATGACGGACCCTTCGCTCAGCTTTTGTTACGTCTTGCTCACTGAACGGATTGACTATCCACACAACCCCACTCATATCCTTAACTGGAATGTAATCTGTAAACTGTTCAATCAAAGTTTCGAGATGAGATGATACTAGTAACGATAGAGATGAAGTGTCAAGGGATGTGGCACCAATACCCGACACATACTCTGCAAATTCTTGAGTACGAGTAGCATTTTCAAAATCTCTGTCTAATTTTTAGACAGAGTTAAACTTTTGGGGGGGGGTTACCAAAATAATTAGTCTAAAAAGTGGGTCGCAATGCCTAAAAGTTTGAGAGCCCCAGGTCTACACAATGCATGGGGGCACAGCGTATTGCCAGAGAGCTGGGCGTCCCGGGTTCGTGTCCCGGTTTGGGCACAGTTGTTCTTCTGTGTTCTATCTGTAAAGTGTAACATTCATCGCAAACATCATGTAGAGATCTTTCCAAAACATTGTTTTTGCTTTCATCGTCTTAATTATTTTATCATATTCCAAATAGAGTTTTACAATTTATGAATATTTCCAAAACGCATTGAAACTAATTATATCTAAGGCGAATGCAACCCTTCTTCTATTTTTAGACTTCATTTCCTTCCTATAATTAACCATTCTTAGGTCCATTATGAAATAAGGATGACTGTAAAATTCATATTACAGCGTACTAATACTACATTCTTAAAAGAGAAGGGATTTTTTTCTTTCTTATTCTTCTTATTTTTTGGGACTTCTTTTACTTTATATTTACCAGCTTCTTGGAATCAAACTTCATTAGATCTTTATTGAAACAAGCCCAATTTTCCAATTATACCATTAAAACTATCCATTTGTGTGACCGGGGAATACGTATATATCGTGAGTATAAATGAACATAATATAATATGCAACGTAATTATAATTGAGACTAAAAGATCACGGACTTAATTAATCTATCATATTTCAATCCCAATTTTAAAACTTTTATAGGCTATCCGTGAATTCTGATACGGAATCCAATTCGTCTGGGAATTTTTTAAAATTTCATTTCTTTCAAATAGTCCACTATTTTAAGCTCCATTGTAATTTAATATTATATTAATGCTGTCTATAGTATAAATATTACGATGTGTTTAATTGCATATTTTTCAAAGAAAGAGGTTTTTTTTCTCTTCTTATCATTTTATGGAACTTTTTTTAATTTTATTTTTCTCTGCTTCTTGGGTACTAAATTTAATTTAATCTATTTTGAAATAAGACCAATTTTCCAATTAATTATGGTTCTTGGAAAAATGGAGAGAAATTTTTCCTTTCGGCAAAGTTGCACCAGTTTCTATTTTGAATTCTTAGACACTTCCTTGTTTGTCATCATCATTTCTTATCTTTTTATTTAAAAAATTCTCTTGATACTTTTATTTCTGTAATGGATAAGGGTTTCAGTTTTTTCTATACTAGGACTAGGTTTTCTAAATCAAAGAGTCTATTAGTGATTCCTTCTATACATTTTCTGTAGGTATTGAATACATATTAATCTCTAGCCAAGAATTTATTCTGAGTTAGCAAGTCAATTCTGATCTTCCAATCACTGTTCACTATCAATCTTTTTTCTCAATCTAAAATAATTTTATTGTTTCACCCATCCTTCCAAACCCTTTGTCAACGTAGAGTCTATTCCATGAACTGATTCGGATATTTTTTTGAATCATTTTAAAGAAATTTTTCAAAAATAAAGGAATAATATTTTTAAGAAATAAAAAGATATCAACTTTAAATCCTAGTATATGTTCTGTCACCTCTTTTTCATTCAGTTTTGCAAATTGTTGCTGCTAATTATTACAACTGAATTCAGATGTAACATACAAGATTGAGATGTGATAGCTATTCGTTCAACAAATAAAACTCATAGTTCATGAATTGCGAAAATATATAAATACTACCATACCCTTTCAAATTAATTAGAAGAAAATGAAATTGAAGATACCAATATATAAAATAAGGATTAGATAAGTGTATAGCTGGAATTCTAATCAGAGTTATTTTCTTTTTAAAGATATTAAGCTGTATTTAAAAATCTTAACTTATATGCTCAAAAACTGAACTAGTTACGTTTACAGCATTTATGGGCAGATTTAACATATCTTTATAGTATAATTATAAAATAAAGAAAACGAAATCTACGATCGCAAATTTCAAGTTATCATGTAAGAAGATTATTATTTTTAAGTCTTTATTTAATTAATTTAAGTCATTGACTAGTCTAAACCAGTTTGAAACAATCACGAGACTTATCTGCTTTAAAAACGCATCTGCTGTCAAAGAATCATACGTAATTATAAAGCAATACTGGTAAAAGCAGGTCAACTCTTTGAAAACACATCTGCTGTCAAAGAAGCTTACATAATAATAATAAAGCAATACTGGTAAAAGCAGGTGAACTTATTGAAAACACATCTGCTGTCAAAGAAGCTTACATAATAATAATAATGATGTAATACTGGTAAAAGCAGGTAAAATAATATATGCGATTAAAATATGTTTTATGAATATTTTCTTTTATACTTTTTGCATTGCCTACTCGATTTCGCGCTTCAATTATTCAAAAACCCCTAACTAAAACAGCATAATGTTCTCACATGATATTAATTTATTTGTTCTGGAATAAAATTCTTATGAAATGCATCCTTAAGAAGCTTTTGGATATGAGAACTCCATCACAAAACATAACAATACATCCAAGAAATCAAAATATATCCATAAATAGCAGAACCTATTATTTTCTAACACATTTTTTGCTATCGTCGACGTCAGTATTTTACATCAATTTTTGAAAATAGTTTGAAATCAGATAGCTATGTTGGCTGACGGTTATAATCCCATCTGATATCCTGACTTTTTGTGCATAAATGTTGATATGTTTTTAGTGTTGAAATAGGAGAAGTTCCTTCCCCTACTCAATAAGGTTTTACTATCTATGTTAATTTTCTAAGTGTGTTGGAAGCATTTTCCTTTTACGGAAATTAATTGCATTCGTTTGCCTTGAAAAATTGACTGTATTATAACATCTGCAAAATAAGGATTTTAATATAAATGTCTGGACAGAAAGCCTTGGTATGTTGGGTGGTGGATTCGCATTCCTTGGGCTGTGAGTTCGAACCTGCCAGCCAAATACTCCGTGTGTGTTGTTGTTGACGTTAAATCCGTCGTGGTCACGAAGTCCTTCATGTCGAGAGTAATACCACTAGGGGTACTGAGTCAGAGCTGATAGCTCTTTGTTTCGGATCTAAGTTACCATCCGTGGATGGATGAATGAAATGCATGAATGAAGTCCACCCCATAAAAAGGATCTGTGACGTGTATGAGCTTCAGATTTTTGCCCTCAGTTGCTCAAGGATCCATTCTCTCAGAAGCTATTTCGCCCCTCCTTCCAATGTTGTTTACAACAACAACGATATAAATTTTTGTTAGGTTCCACGTCATATGGACATTTCTGATAATGATATGACCAACACATATTCACACATCATCATATCATCGAAAAGTAAGCCTACATAATAAACAACATCAATAATATTTTTGAGATTTTTCTATCTATCAGTAATTTTTATTTTCAATATTTTTTTTATCAGGGACAAACATGTGGATAAATAGCTTAAAGATATTTTATATTTTAGTTATTACCAGTTGCTCTTTTGTGTGCAAATTTTAATAATATGCAATTACTCTTTTATCATATATTTGTCGTAGTTTAGCCAAATACGATTCTGGTCCAATTCAAAAAATCTGTTGAATGCACAAGCAATAAATTACACTCAATTCAGAATTTTGTTCAAGAAATATTAGTCCTTGGTTTTAACGGGAACTCAAACATAAAACTCATTAGATTGTGAATCAGATCATAGATACTTACTTGGATCATAGATACATACTATTCTCGTAGCTAAAATCCCTCTGCACAAAATATAATAAAATCTAAAAAGTTCCGCATATTTTTTCTGAAAATTGTAAGTATTCAAATCTTAATTTGAGATGTTTGGCACATTTAAAGTTTTAGCCGATATGTGATTGAATATATCTTAATTTTTTTTCCGTGCATTGCTTGCATTGGTCTAATTAATGTAATTAAAGATCTTTAAATAATCCACTGGGTCAAAGGGAATTTTTTTTTTAAAAAAAATTTATATGATGTTTTAATTATGTCAGAACATGATGTTATTTTGGAAATGAGGTCTGTGTTGTAAACAAAAATCCGTAGGCGAAAAATAATAAATAAAACCCTTGGCGAAAAATGGAAATTTTATTATCTGCCCTAGCATCTCAAAAAATCAGCTTTTAATAACGCGTTGTCATTGCATTTACAAAAGCTCCGATTTTTAAAAAATATGGTAATGACTGCGGCAAATAAAACCTAGAAAAATGTCATTTTGAGCACGTGATTATACGGAATGAAATAAGTAGGAAATGTGATATTTTTTTAAAACAATCAATGCGATACAAAGTTTTTTTAATCGTTTGCAATACTAAAGGGACTCATTCAATGAAACAATCAAAATGAATAAAAATATAATTTAACTCGCACAAGTAAGTGGTGCTTGGCCGGTCAAGAAATCATGTTCTGACATGATACGTTGAAATATGCATAGCGGGTTTCTTTTTTAATTAACTTATTATTATTGCAAGGATAAAATAATGAATAAAAGTAAAATTATTTAAGTATATTAAATAATTATGTTACTTTTGAATTAAAAGAAATTTTGATGTTCATTTTAGACGTTATTTACAAAAATCAGGATTGTTTCAGAAAAAAAAATTTTATAGTTTTTTTCTCCATATTTTTATAACATATCTTAAAGAGCAACTAACTTTTATCTAAGAATTATACTCAAAAATAAAATTTTCGTGCATAATATATGAAATTGCTAATATTTACATAAAACAATCACAAATAAACTTCTAAAGCATTCTACATCAAATCCATAGTTCATTCATTACCTTCTGCATAACATAACGCGCATTAATTATAAATTTCACTTAGATATATGGATTATTTTTTGAGAAATGACAATTTTAGAATTATGAAAAAACTCTTTCTTCAGAAAATGTTTATAAATAAGCATCACTTACACGTCAATAGTTTGCTATAACTTGGCTTCTAATTAACTTAAAGACAAAATAAAGATATCACTGGAAACAAAAACTTGTGTATTTTTTAAACTTAAAAAAAGATGCCAATTTTTATCCAAATTCATGTTTCTATCTTTTGTCGGATACCACTCAGAATTTAAAAAGACTTCTAACTTTTATAGAATAAAACCATAGATTTATACTCCAAGTGGGTGCAGCTTAGTCTATCTTGACCTTTGTGTCACAAAAATGATTATTCATTAATTCACTCTATCCGAAATATCTCCCTAATCTTCTGTAAACTTAATAAAAACATATCTACACAACATTCCTTAAAAAGAGTTTCATCTAATATTCATAATAACGCCCAAATTCATTAGAATTTTTATCAAAAATACTATCACAGAAAGAAAACTTTAAAAGAAGATACTACAATCAATAAAAATAATCTAGCCATAAATATGATGATAAAAATCAGTTTTTCAAAACCTTACAGCATTTTGTATTTCTCAAGACCAGAGATAAATAAACAGACTTCTAAGTTTTGAAATATGTCATCCTAAATAAGCTTTGAACTCTACTCTTAAACAAGCAAATCATTCAACTAATATTATAATAATAGATATAACAGTTACTAGTTAAGAAGCCAAATATACTTCATATTTTTATTGGACATTTAGAAATCCCCGTTCACCACTAAGTATTACACGGGGCTTACAGAAGTCGATAATTCATTACATAAAAACATCACTTACAGAACAGCTACTCACGCATCGCATTATCTTGCACAGCCCCTTTTTACAGGGGGTCAAATTCAGACATCCTCCAGATAGAACAGATGAAGGACAGCCATACCAGAAACGGGAAGACCCGCTCCCCCGTTCCAAAACGTCAGTCTACATCAAGTTAATCCTCATGTTAATCCTTTAAAAGTATTTATTACAGTGAGAAAACTGAATGTTTAGAGATGATGATTCGAGATCTTTGAAAAACATCCAAGAATACAACATTAATGAGAAATTTGTGGAAAATATATAATTGATAATTACTCCACATGATTCCGTAAAACTAAAACAGAAGAAAAAAATATATGACTGCAATAAAATATTAATTATTTATAAATTAGTGGTTTTTTCCCCTTTTGTATATGATTATTCATTTTGCCAAATAACAAAGATATTCATTTTATAGAATCATAAATTTTACCTTGCTTACTTGTATTATAATAGCAGTATTTGAGTTTTAAAAAATAATAGCAATCGTTTTATAGAGGTTTTTTGCCTCCCCCGCATCTCGTATATTTTTTTTACCATTATGGCTCTAGATTTTGAGTGCTAACAACAATTTAATTTAATTTTTAACTATTTTTATTAGTTTTTCATATTTTGTATCAATATGAAAAACTCATAATATTTCATATAATATTTTCATCTAAAATTTTATACAATATCATATACAACAGATAGTATATATCACATACAACATAATTAAATTTGACTTTTTAACTATAAAATTTCAAAAATCAACATACGATTCAGAACAAATGTAAATATTTTTACAGAGTGGTTATATTATATACTTCCTTTCGGAAACAATCATTTTACCTTTACAAAACGATAATATATATTATTTAAGTTGTGAAACAATCATAACGTATTATTAAAATCAATTAGAAGATTAGAGGATTACATCTTTCACGTCATTTTACAGTGTATCATTAATTCGATACTCTACAACAGTTAAATGATCATATATATTAATACTTTTAATATATATAATCCCAAAAGTACAGATAGACCCTGAAAATGAAATGAGCTTTTCGAAGTACTTTACGAGTAGTAATTGCTTATTCAAGGTTAAATTTCAATCTAAGATAGTTTTTTAAAATTCCTGCCGGAAAGCAAAGGTAGATTTCTTGTTATTTAAGTTACAATTTTCAAACTCCTTTTAATATTTAAACAAAAATCCACCGGAATTATCTTTTTGGAACACTCAGATCCAAGAATTAATCCCCCTCACCCTCTTCTGACTCAAAATAGCGGATCATGGATAAGACCAGGAATACTTTGTATAGCGTTTACTAACATCATGCAATATAATTACAAATTACAAATCTGATTGTCACAAAATACAGATCTTTGGCAAGATCTGACATTTTTAGGGAAACTATTATGAAAATACTTGTTTTGGACGCCTTTTTGTTGAACGTTTCGCAACAAAATTTGACACGGAACTATTGTAGTCTTAATATATTCACTGATTTATCTAATTTTTGAATTCGCGTCTATGAATTTGTCAATCTACAAGCATGAGAAAGTGTGGACCGCAGATGATATATCACTTGATAGATTTTGTCCAGAATCTGATACCTATCTTTATTTCAGCTGCTAAATCTATGTATCAAATTTTATTTATATATTTCTTTGCTTATTGTAATTATTGGATCCTTTTGTATTTAAACAGCCGATGAGAGAGGCTTTCTCTGAACAAATTTTGCTTAATATATGATAAAAATCTATAGATATGTGAAAAGAAAATATATATAATTTCTTCAGATTACCAAGTATTTTTGAACTGCCTTTGTGGCAGACTAATGGATAGACAGCCATAATGCAAAACAATGTGTTTTTTTTGGACTCAGAGAGGCCAAAAAAATTGTTTCATTATAATATCGAGTTTAAATTTTTTTGTCAATATCAATAACTTTTCTATACATCGTTTACAATGAAGTAAAAATGAATTATTATATGTTTTAAAAATCATAGGTAATGTTTATATTGCTGTTGAACAATTTAATATTTATGGAAAAACAAATATAATCAAAGCACAAATATAATAAAAATAATATA
>JAOUZG010003205.1:136951-154867 GCA_026289955.1 Argiope argentata
CACTTTACAAGCCCAAAGACAGAAATGTCAGTGATTTAAGTCGAGTAGTCTCTCTCTCTCTTTTATTTTCAGTAGCGCCAACTAGAGCCAAGAGTATGACTTAGCTATTTCATGCGTCGCATTCACTTGCGTCCTTTTTTGTACACAAAATGCCCTTAAAAAAATTGACCTCATTATTAAGTATTTGACCTTCCCCCATAAACTAGTTCAATGTAAAACAAAAATTATATTGAAATTCTAGATTTCTTTACAGTTATTATATTGTTGTTACTTTTGAATGATTATGAAATTTTTTGAATTCTCGGCTACTTCATGCATTCACATTCGCTTGCGTCCAAACCTTTTACCTCATTATAAAGTAATTGACCAACCCCCTAAGCTAGTTCAATATAAAACGATATTGAATTTTTAGAATTCTTTACAGCTTTATTGGCATTTCAAATGCATAAATATCAAGTCATTTTTATGATTGTATTGTTGTTATTTATGGAATTTTCCAAGCCCACTGCTAGATCTGTCTATTATTTAAGCCGAGTGAGGGTCTCTTATTTTTCAGTAGCACCAACTAGGGCCAAGAATACGACTTAGCTACTTCATGAGTCACATTCTCTCGCACAAGTCCTTTTGACTGGGGGGGGGGGGTACATTATTCACACACCTCACATTTAGAACTCAGAAGAACAACCATGCCCGAAACGGACTCGAACCTGGGAGGCCTGAATCATGGGGAAGACTCGCTACCTATATGCCAGGTCGCCGTCTTTATATACTCCTTACTTTCACTATGAATTTTATTGAAATTTCCAATTTGCAAGTTTATCACTAATGGTCATGAAAAAAATGATATATAATTTTAATTATTGTATAGATATTCTTGAAGTATAATCTTCAGTTCTTTAAAAATTGTAAATAATATTTATCCTTATATATTACATCCTAACAAGTAGTATAAAAAACAATTTTTTGAAATCAATTCCTACTTAGGTTGATAAAGAATAATGGCCGGGATGGCCTGGTTGGTAGAGCGTTGGACTCGTACTCCTTAGGATACGGGTTCGAAGTTCACCGGTCAAAAGAATCCCCGAGTATGTGGCGATTGGCGCTCGTTAAATCTGTTCGTGGTCGCAAAGTCCTCCATGTCGAGAGTAATACCACTCGGGGTACTGGGTCAGAGGTGATCGTTCCCTGTTCCAGGTCTAAATTATGATCTGAGATGTATGAATGAATGTGCATGAATGTAGTCCGCCCCCTAAAAAGGGTAGCGACGTGTGTGTAGCTAAGTCGTACTCTTTACCCTAGACTGTGCTACTTGTAAAACAAAGAGACGTATATCTCCGGCTTAAAATTTGCTGATATAACAGCGGGGCTTGTCCACGGCAAGTGCCGTTAGTAACAACAACAACAAAGAAAAAATTTATTTTAGTTATTCTTTATTAAATAATTATAATTAATATAAATATGTATAGAAACATCCCGCCGTCAAAAAAGAAACGAATTCTGTTTGTTTTTTTTCCCCAAAATCAATGAGGTTAGGCTTAACATGTTTTCTAACGATTATTTTAAACAATTCTGCTTATTTTCTTTGGTATGGCGTTACTCTGTATTAAATAATTACAATTGATATAAATATGTATAGAAATATGTGAAGAGTCACAATATTAAGCGGCAAAATAGAAAGCAATTTCCCTGATAATTTCCATTTTCGTTTCTATATATATGGTGTTCGATCTCTCAGCCCAAGGATTCTGATACCAACCAGACTATCCCGGTCTAACTATTACAATTACTATAAATAATTGATCAAAAGATTTTTCTAACGTTGAATTTTCAACCCCAATTGAGGATTTAAAACCAATAGTGGCAATGCAAAAAGCGTGACTTTTCTATATAAGTGTGGGTACTCAATACAGATTAGAAATTTCTAATTTTCTTTATTCTGTTTTATTTTAATTCGAAAGTACTTCAAAATGAATCGGAAAAAATCGATTTATCAACAATGTTTGATTTTAAATGCCTCAAGCATTATGTAAATTAACAGAATCGTTTGAAATAATCTGTTGAAAACATGTTAAGCCTAACCTCATCATCGTTAGGGCAAAAAACAAACATAATTCGTTACTTATTTGGCGGTGGGGAAATAAAGTTTTTGGCGAGAAAGTTTTTAATTAATTAATAAAAAATTAATGAATTAATGTTTGAAAAACCTGTACGTCAAATATCATCCACTAGTAGATAAAAAAAATTTAATTGTACTTGATTGGATGAATTAAAAGTATTTCATTAACTATTGAAAATTTATACAAGATATATATATATAAAGGGTGAGTGTGAGCTAATAATAGGAAGGGAATAATTAGGGAATACTTTGATAACTAAAAATTAGATGAATAACCCAAGCAACCCATCGTGTACATATAGACTAGGAATCGTCGAACGAATGCAATTCTATTTAAAGTGTCAGCAAACTGCGTTCTTGCTCTGCAATTTGCATAGGTATTTGGACGTCCTCCCCAACAATTACTCGATGTCCGTGAAGATGGTGTGGACAGACAACACCGCTTCGTATATTGCTCTTGGTATATCGTCCGCAATAATAGCTCAGCGCATTTACCCTTTCGTAAATCAGATGCACATCCGCATAACAATCATTCCTACAATCTGGCATGTTGGCGCTGAAGTTGAGGTTTGATGCCCGAGAATTTTACAATTCCCGCCAATGAATAATTTCTCACTGTTTTCATTTTCTTAGAGCGAATGCTCTACGTACAATTTTCACTGACTAAATGTGATTTGCCATTGTACCTTCTTTGATAATTTTACTATCTCCTCTCTGACTTTGTCGGTTGAATTCTGCAACTCCCTGTATATATATATATATATATATATATATATATATATATATATATAGTACCTCGCACAAGATTTGTGTAGATGGAGAGTTGATCGTAGAAATCTCTAGAAAATGAAGAAAATTACAGCAGTTAAGAGCTCCAATTCAGTTAATACAACAGAAAAAAGCTTCCAAACACATAGGTCTCTTATACCTCAGACAGATAACATCTTATTTACACTGGACTAACACTCCAATCTTCACTACTCTCTCCAGACATCATGGTCAATTGGTCGATAATATTAATACCTGAATTAGCGTAAAAATCTAGGACTTTCGCCAAGGCTCTGGAAGGTTCTAGGCTATCTGGCTTAGTAATACAGGATGTCCAAAAAGTTCCCGTACTTATGATTTGTGAATTTATTTTACAAAAGCAATAGGTTTAAGAAGAATTATTTCTATGCCAATGATAAAAAGCACTTTTAACATAACTAACTAAAAAATACTAAACTTGCATTTATAATAAATGTTCCAAATGCCACCCCTTTCTTGGAGACAAAGCTGAACTCGTTTGCGCAAGTTTTTCGAAACGCGTTTTAACATGCTAGGAGTGATTTCTTGTATCCTTTGGGTAATTGAGATTTTCAAATCATCTATTGTTTGAGGACCACCTTCATAAATTTTGTCCTTTAAATATCCACACAGAAAAAGTCCGGAATGGCCAGATCAGGGGATCGAGGTGGCCGAAGATTTTTTGAGATAAGTCGATCGCCGAAAAAAGCTTCAAGCATGTCCATGGTTTCATTACCCGTATGGCAAAATTTAGTATACTTGAAAAAAATCATGGAAATGATTTTTTTTTTAAATTTGCAGTACGGGAATTTTTTGGACACCTGATATTTCTAACTTGAAATATCAGGTGGTGAAATTTTCGAAAACTCTCAATTTTTTACAAATTCTCGCTAAGTCGCCAAGGCTTTCGGCAAAATGTTTCCAGGTCGCCAAATCACTGGAAATGCTATTTTTACTTAAAATATGCCTAAATTGAGCGATTTTCACTGCAGAATCTATTTCAGATTTGTCTGACATATTCCTCATTGAGTTTTAGAAAACTATCTATTTTTCGTCAAATCTCACCAAGTCGCCAAAACTCTCACCAAAAGGTCGCACAGTCGCCAAATTACAGGAAATGCCATTTTTACGTAAAATACGTCTAAATTGAGCGATTTTCTTCCCAGAATATAAGTATTTCAGATCTGTCTGACATATTTCAAGACGAATACAAATATTTACAGAAATATTTAAAAAGTTTGTATCAATATATTTACTTCTGATTACTTTGTATTAAATACTAGTTTATAAACCCGTTAATGCTCAGAATTTCTATTTCTAATATTTTTAATATAAAACTACTTGTCTTTGAAAAACTATAATACACAAACTTCTTTTAACCCTTTGCACTCGATGGTGCCTCTTGTGCACCATTCAAAACGGTGCATCATTTTGACGTTTTATTTATTTATTTTTTATTTTCATGATTGAAAATACCTACAAAATGGTAAAAAGACTGAGAAATTCAATTTTAAATACACACACACAAATTTGGAACAATAAACATGCCCTTGTATATTGAATGATTGTGCATCAAATTACTTTTCCGAGTGCAAAGGGTTAATAAACCCTTTCAAGATTCATGGGAAGTATGCTTATTACCAAAATTATAAATCTTCAAACAAAGTTATGAATATTGACATAAGTTCTGACATATTTTTCAATAAGACAGAATTTTAGAGGCCTTAGTTCCTTATCTCACAAAAATATCGTGTTTGATTTGTTATTTAATCATTAATTAACCAAATTAATTAATTTATCAATCGAGTTAAATTTATCTAATAAGTTAAATAAATCATTTTTAACCTACTCACAAACCTAAAAAAATTTTAATTAATCATGACTAGAAAAAAATGGCCTTTTAAAGAGATAACTGAAGTGATTTTTAATTAAATTAAGAATGTCAATTAACAAGAAAATTTATAAAAATAATTAACGGATAATTTTATGCGTAAGTTATTAATATATTTTATACAAGCACTTCAAAATTTGTTCTCAAATACTGATGTATTAGAAAAAATTTAATAAACATTTTAAATATAATTAAATGATTAATTTTTCCTCGTTAAAAGTCAGGAAAATAAATCAAATCAAAAGCAGTTTCGTTTTGAATTGTTTATCGTCTGCTTTCAAACTTTTATTTTAGTATTCTTACGGAATTCTGCTAATGTGTTATACAACCATTATTGGTATATATTTTTACTCTTCAACAATGAAAAGTATTAATATTAAAAACTGTGTATTATCCCATTTATTTGGATAAATTTGTTAGCGTGAAAAAAATTTAAGGAAATAAAAATAATTAAAAAACTTTATGCAATTTATTTGGAAAAATTTGTTAACTTGAAAAAAATTATGGAAAAAAAATTAATTGAAAAAGAAATTTTTTTTAAAGTTCATGATATAAAGTTATAAAGAATTTTCATAATATATAAAAGAATTTTCATGATATATAATTTTCAAAAACATTAAAAAACACCATTATCGTGTTTAATTATTATTATTATTTATAAAAATTAGGCCTGTATTTTTACTAATTAAAAATATCTTATAAGTTAATAAAAATTGACAGGAAATGAAATTGGTATAATTGATAATATGTCTCTTTAAGTTTTAAGATGGTTAAAAGATATTTTATATGAAATAATTAACTCTGGAGCTGCAGCTAAAAATTGAAAATTTTCGATTAATTTTTAAGTAAACTAACTTTGGTACTTTGATAAGTAGAGTACCCTTTCTATGTTGTTATTAGTGGCACTTGCCATGAACAAACTTCACCGAGGTATCAGCAAGTTTTAAGCCGTAATAAGCGTCTTTTGTTTTGAAGTAGGGCCAACTAGGGCCAAGAATACGACTTAGCTACACACTCATCACATTCAGCACAACCCCTTTTTACGGAAGGGGGGAGTTCATATACCTTATGGATAGAACACAGAAAAATAACCATGCCCGAGCCGTAACTAGAAGCCGGGACTTCTAGTTCCCGGGGAAGACTCGCTACCCCTATGCCAAGACGCCGGCCTCCCTTCTCTTATCTTAAGTAATATATTCAAAATTTGAATGCAATAAGCCAAGATGCTAAGAAGGAATTCAAGAGCATTTATACATAAGTACAATGGCATTTACTTTCTTAGCTATTCAGAAGGGTACAAAATGGGGCATAAAACTGCTAGGAAGAGAAAGAAACACATACCCATGGGGAAGAATGACGATAAACGCTACTTAGATGAGCCAGAAAACACTGCTTGCAATCTGTAGTAAGCATTTACACAGAAGTGACAAAAGTCATGGGATAGTAATATGCAAATATACAGATGGCAGTAGAATCGCAGCGAAAAAGTATAAATGCGCGGTTCGTTTTCCAGAGCTTTCATTTGTGTTCAAGTTACTCATGTGAACAGGTTTTTCTTGATTTATGGCGGCCCGACGAGAATTAACAGACTTTGAAAGTGGAATGTTAGTTGGAGCTAGACGCATGGGTCATTCCATTGCGGATATCGTTAGTGAATTCCTCATTCCGAGATCCGCAGTATCAAGAGTGTGCCGAGAGTATGAAATTTCAGGCATCCCACCCCATCAGGGACAGCGCAGTGGGCGACCACCTGCACTTAACGACCGAGACCGCCGACGCCTGTGTAGAATGGCCAATGTTAATAGACACGCAAAACTTCGTCAAATAACTGCAGGAATCAATGTGGCACGTACGAGGGACGTGTCCGATAGGACTGTGCGGCGAAATTTGTCTTCCTTGGGCTATGACAGCAGAAGACCGACTCGAGTGACTTTACTGATAGCACGACATCGCTTGCAGCGACTCTCCTGGGCTCGTGGGCATATCGACTGGTCCCTAGACCAGTGGAAAACCGTGGCGTGGTCAGATGAGTCACGATTTCAGTTGTTACGAGCTGATGGTAGAGTTCGAGTGTGGCGCAGACCCCACGAAGCCATGGACCCAAACTGTCAGCAAGGCACTGTTCAAGCTGGTGGTGGCTGCATAATGGTGTGGGCGGTTTTTACATGGCATGGACTCGGTCCTCTGGGGCAACTGAACAGATCATTGACTGGAAATGGTTATGTTCAACTGCTTGCAGATCACTTGCAGTCATTCATGGATTTCACGTACCCACACAATGATGGGATTTTTATGGATGACAATGCGCCATGTCACCGGGCCAGAACTGTTCGCGATTAGTTTGAAGAACATTCCGGACAATTCCAGCGCAGGATCTGGCGACCTAGATCGCCCGATATGAATCCCATCGAGCATTTATGGGACATCATCGAAAGGTCCTTTCGTGCCCAAACTCCTGCACCATCCACACTTTCACAATTATGGACGTCTATACAGACAGCGTGGCTCAATATTCCTGCAGAGGACTTCCAACGACTTGTGGACTCCATGACACGTCGAGTTGTTGCACTTCGCCGTGCAAAAGGAGGACAGACACGATATTAACAGTCATCCCATGACTTTTGTCACTTCAGTGTAACTCTATACATTGAAAATTTCAAATTTACGTACAAATTTATTTTTTATGAATGCTGAAATGCTGGAAATGTTCTTGCATCACGGATTGGAAGTTGCCAACGGAATAATAACATATAGCCGCGTTCTTACGACCTGAGGATCTTAAGACTGTCTACGCGTTCCCCCGTTTTACCCCTCTTGCGGTTTCTTGGGGTCCTTTGATGCCTGGATCTTTTACCGACAATTTGCGGGAAAACTTCGAACTCGTCTACAGACGTCAAAGCACATCGAGAAACCGCAAGAGGGGTAAAACGGGGGAACGCGTCGCTCGTCTTAAGATTCGACTGGTCGTGTGAACGCCACTTTTGAGCTACTTGGAGACCGATCTAGTCTTTTGATCTTTGAGTTGTAGTCACACGACAGAGACGGCACTTGAATAAGCCCACCTCTTCATCAATTTCCCCCCCACACTTATGTATAAGCATTTGGCTCCGGTGGATTAATTGGGCATTAGATCCTTTTATAAATCTTTACTTCAGAGAAATCGAGTTTCAAATCTGGAATTTCCTGGCATCAAACCGAAATTTCATCATGAGGCCACCATGACAAGTTGGTAATGAAAAGTGTTGGTGGTGTTGTTACTTATGGCGCGATGGACAAGCCCCCTGCTGATACAGCAGCAGATTTAAGCCAAAGGCAACGTCTCTTGTTTTTGAAGTAGCGCCAACTAAGGCCAAGAGTATGAATTCCCTACACGCTTAGCACATTTGCTTGTACAGCCCCTTTTTACAAGGGGGGCACGGTCTCACATCTCACAGATAGCACACAGAAGAACAACCATGCCCGAACCGGGACTCAAACCCTAGACTCCCAGAACACAAGGAAGACGTGCTACCTCTGTGCCAGAAAGCCGGCATGAAATTTTGTATAGGACGTAATAAAGGAATGGAAATTTGTTTGAGCAAATAAAAAAATTGTTCAAAACTTCACCACCAGGGGAAGTTTTTCAAATTCATTATACATATAGTATAATTTTTGACAAATTTATATTACAACAAAACACCGTTGACCGTAGTGTGTTCTGAGTATAATAAGAACATACTGAGATGCTGATTTTTAAATAAAGATTTTGGATTATTACGACTTACCAGATCTTTTAAATGTCCCTAAAGCTAAAAGTCACATGGATTAAGGTCTGGAGACCAGGAAGGCCATGGCTCACGAAAGTGATGTTTGATGATACGTTCTTCTGTAAAATGATTATGGAGAACGTCCTTTACACAACGGTTAATGTGTGGTGGAGCTCCATTTTGTTAGAAAATTATGCTGGAAAGTCATTGACGTCCTTGATGTGGTCAACCGTAGAACATGTTATCTTACGAGGAAAGTCACCGTAATGAAAAGTTTGAAATATGATTATATAAGGAATTTATCGATGCGATGCACATAGTTAAATATTCTCAAATTGGCATCTAAATGTGTGAAATCAAGATATTTTACAGAATTAGAACTGCGTATAGTTCCTAAGAGAACAATGTGGAGAATGAATAGGACCAAACTCTCAACATTAGGGTTTGTATCCGCCTAAAATAACCCCTAGACAAAAGTGGTCACTCCAGCCTGGAGGTTTTTATCTGGTTTATAAAGATCACCCCATACTCTCCTACCAGTTTCGTATGCTTCTTAGAAAACTGCCCGTTTTCTTAAGCTTCAAACTATAGCTTTCAGAGAGACTTAAATTCATAAAACTAAAATAATACTCCAAGCATTTTAGAATTCCATCGTCTTGTTTATTCTTTTCATTTAAAAGCCTATATTACAAGCAATGCCAGATTGCACGAGGTTTTCAATTGATCATCAACTATTATTCAAAAAATAAACGAAATAACATTAATAAAAAATATGTTCATCTGAGACAAAATTGTTTACTTTAAACTTTTAATAATATTTTAATTGAAATAAAAATAGATGCAGTTATAAAATATCAGAAAAGGGATCATCTGCTAAATGTCTATTGACAAATTTAGATTATGACATTTACAGAACATACCAGCGAGTCGTTGGCTGTTGTATTTAATGCGCCTTGCGACTTTTGCTGCCGGTAGAGGACGCCACAATAGCTGTAGAAAATTCTTATTCAAGGGCGTGGGTCACATTGTAGAGAATGAATAAGACAGATCTCGTAAGCGTAGGATTTCTAACCGCATAACATAACCGTTAGACAAAAGTAATCACTCCAGTATAGGAGTTGTTATATCGCTTATAAAGTTATCACCCCAACAACATAGATAAATATAGCGACTTGAACCGTTATTGAATTTTTTGGGGCTTTTCATCTTTTATTTTCCTCTTATTCTTTAAATAATATTTTTCTTTTCCTTTTTTAACATATATTTCGTATTTCCTATCTTCCCTGACAGTTTGTTCGCTGAATTTTAAATCACTCAGTTGATTGATTTAAATAAATTGTATTACTTTATTACAGGCACGAGGTTTGCAAATAAATAACAATAATTCATTTTAAAATGACTTTAATTTGTTCGTAAGAATTTCACAGAAATAATGGTTAAAAAAACAGCTGTTGGGAAAATTCAATCTTGATGATAATTTATAAAGATTAAAAATGGGTTTTCATCTAATTATTTACTTATATCAGCATAAAAAGAAGAAAATAAATGAATGAAACTAATTTAAACAAAAAAAGATGAAATAAAAGCAAAAAATTCTCATAACATATTAAATAAAGTATTAATACGAATTATTTGAATAAATAATTATTTTACAATACAATCAAAGCCATTGTTGAATAAAATTTTACAAAAGTAGCCAGACAAAATGAGTAACTTTAATAAAACGAATTGTTAATTATTAATAAGTAGCATTATTTGCTCGTATAAATAAAGAATAAAAACGTAAAAGTGATAAAATGTAAACAACGGAGAAGTAAATTTGTCATTATATTATTAGTAAAAAGGATCGCTGTTAAAAGCTTCATTGAAAGGAAAATGAAGCTATAAAATTAATCGGATGAATTGCTAAGAAGAATAGCTGAAAAAAGTAAATGCCATTGAATAAAATAAACGGAAAATAATCGTTAGAATAATTAAATGGAAAATAATAGGGGGATGGATGAAAAATCGATGGCGAAAGAAAATGCATCCTCTCGCCGATAATTTTATCAGGCGGAAGATATAAAGAACGTGATTTTGTTCTAGCTGGCTTTTTTGCTTAAGCCTTAATTTGAAAGAAATTGTTTTGAAAAGAGTTAAAAATATTATTCAGCTTTCTTTTTTTCTCTTTTTTTCGCACGTTAAATTACACCGGAACAGAAGAATTTGTGTTGAAATAGATAATTTTAAATTATTATTGTAAACGCAAATATTCTTCAATATATATAAACTGTACTATAAAAAAATAAAACTGATAATTTCTCTGATAATTCTAACTAATTGAACTGATTACCTAATAATTCTAAATTGTGATACTCATATTTGAATATGTATGTGTTTGGGAGATTTGTGGTACAGATTATTTAACCTAGAGCTATCAAATTTTGCATATAGGCATTGCAGAAGATAACCACGCTGGCCATTTCTCACCACTTATTTAACCCCTTAACCGGTTTGCCCGTACGCCGAACGTGCATCGCTTTATCGAATTTTGATAGCTGTAAACAAAAAATAAATCATTCGTAACAATTATAATTCAATAGTAAAATGACTTTGAATACGTAGATAAGCCAAGTATTCCATGGATTTCCATTTGAATCAAAATAAGAAAATATTCCCAAAATGGAAGGTGTCATCTTATTAGATACTAAGGAAAATAAACCGGTTAAGGGGTTAAGAGTTTGAGACAAAATGTAATTGACCGGACCATCATAACAATAACTCCGGAAAGAACTAAAGATTCCTTAGTTGATTCCTAAGTACCATCACCGATGTCGTCACCCCCCCCGAGAGTCCCATCGTCGATTGGAGGTAGCCGACGCACATCATTTCTGTACCCATCAGGTAGCGACAACCAATCACCATATCAGAAACTTCTCATTCTCATTCTCTATCCGCTGGTGTTGTTTAGAGAAGGTACAAGCTCAGGTGTCAGCTCGTCCTCGTCATCTGACAGTGGTTCAACATTATGAGGCCTGACCCAAAGTAGCCCTATTGTTGCCTTATAACGGGATGTTAATATAACTTAACTAAACAAAACATTTTCATTCTCATTTGCGAGAATAAATATAAATATTCTTCCATATGTATAAAGTAAAATAACTGTATTATAAAAAATAAAACTGACAATTTCTACCAATAATAAAGATGTATATGTTTGGGGGCTTTAAAGGACAGACTGTTTAACCTAGAGCTATAAAATTCTGTAGGTATATATATATATATATATATATATATATATATATATATATATGCTTCCCCCGTGATCTGGGCTTCCAGGGTCCCAATCCCGGTTCGGGCATGGTTGTTGTTCTGTGTTCTATCTCTAAGGTGTGTGAATGCCTCCTCTCTATAAAAAAGTGCTGTGCAAGTGAATGTGCTGAGTGGCCCTACTATACTCTTGACCCTACTACAAAACAAGCAGACGATGATTAGGCTAAAATCGCTGACTACCTCAGCGAGCTTGTCCATGGCAAGTGCCATAGGAAACAACAATACTCCTGAATGAATTAAATTTTATTCCTAAGTGTCATCACCGGTCTCGTTACATCCCTACCCATGAGAAACACGCCCCACCATCGATAGAAGGTTGTCGACACAGTCTGTCCTATAAAGCCCCCAAACATATACATCTTTATTATTGGTAGAAATTATCTGTTTTATTTTTTGTGGTGCAGTTATTTTACTTTATACATAGAGAAGAATATTTACATTTATTCTCGCAAATGAGAATGAAAATGTTTAGTTTAGTTATGTTAACATCCCGTTATAAGGCAACAACATTTCTGAACCTACCAGGGTTTCTAATTCTCATTCTCTTTTCACTAATGTGGTGTGGTATGGAAGGGGGAGTGCCATCTCAGGTGTCTTCCTCGTCATCTGAAAGCGGTTCAAAATTATGAGGTTCATCCCTAAACAGCCCTAGTGTCACCTTATAACGTGATATTAATATATAACTAAACCAAACTAAACATTCTCATTTGAGAGATTTGTGAGGGTGTGAGAATAATTAAAAGGTAAAAATGATCGAAACTGGTTTAATTTAAATTTCTGCTAATTAAAAGATTCTGTGTGTTTTTTTTCATGGTAATATCAAAAAATACTACAGCACAAAAAAAAACTTTATGATCATTTTTAAGTTAATATAAATATATTTTTACCGGAACCAGTTTTTGAATATATATATATATATATATATATATATATATATAAACTCAATTTTAAAGACCAAAGAACCGTCATATAAGGAGTTTTGTTGCACATTAAAGACGTCAGAGCCAAATGTCCTCCCTCTGGTGTGGTGTGGTAAGGGGGATGCCTCATCCGGTGTCACCCTCGTCATCTGACCTACGGTTCAAAATTACAAGATTCATCCCAAAATAGAACAAGTGTTACTTTGAAATAGGATGTTAATATAATTAAACTAAACCGGTATTAATCGCTAAATAATTAGCCAAATAACAAAAGATTCAACAAAAATACGCGTCAAAAGTGAATAATGGGAAACTGTTGTAACTGAAAGCCATGTAAAACGCCCTCTGGTATGAAAAATATATTAGGATATTAAAGGGTACTCGAAAAAGTTATGGTGACACCCTTCCCATTGATTAGTTAATAAAAACTGTAAACAAATTAATCTAATGTTCACAATACGGTTATAAAATGTATTTGAGAAACCAATTCAAAGTTGAAAGTAAACAGATAATTATATTCTCCAAACTATCAACAGCCATGTAGAATTATGCATTAAATGAACGATTTTGTAATATCTTCAGTAAAATAAAATCTTGATCATCTAGAAAATGCAACGCGACACGCCAGATCAATTAAAGCTGCTTATAATTAAAGTCTACTCAAGTTTATCAAGCTCATTAGGATCATATTTCGGACTATTATTCTACTGGGATTGATGATGCATCATATGTTTCCTTCCATTATCAACTCCAATAATCATTATTTATAAATATCTTTATATAAAATATTGGAATAAAATACCGAAATATTACATTGAATTATTAAATTGATAAATATTACATAAATTAATAAATCTTAGTTAATTAATTATTTTCTACAATAGTCTACTCAGAATGTGGGAGCATTTAACAGAAACACTTGAAATTTTAGTGTATTAGTATGTTATGACAAGCGAGTTTCATTGTTATATAAAATATATAATAACGATATTCTCAGCAATTACCCAATCAAAATATGCTTATCCTTATCAATCTTAAGTAATTAATTGATTAATTATTCCAATCAATTCTTCTTGGACTTAGCTTGAATTTATTTTGGTGTCCAATCTTCTCTGACTATGTGCATCTTTCGAATTTTCTGTCTGATAATGCTTTAAAATATTATTTAAATTATTATTTTATTATCTCATTCTTCCCCTCCTTTTTTACAAAGAAGTTTTTTACATTCTTAGTAATTTTTTTTAATGTCTAACGATTAAAAACAGCATTCCTTTTTTTAAAAATCAAGATGAATTATTAATTATTTCAGATCAGTAACAGTTGCTAAGCAACGGTTTTATTATTTAAATCAGTATAAATGTTTAGTTTGATTATCTTGGCATTTTATTTAAAGTTTTTATTGTGGTTATTTGTATATTAGTATCTTTTGTTTTGAGACAATAAAAAAGGGGAAAACTGCAAGATTATATTTGTATCCATTTCACTTTTTGTTCTATTGTTTTTTTCGAACTCGCCGTTTTATGTCACAAGAAAAAAAAAATACATATTAATAGTTTGACATCTCACTGAACTATATTTAAGAGACTTTGATTTAGTTTGGTTTTGTCCAATCAATACCTTGTTTTAAAGTTGGAAAGGCACTTATTTTATTACTGAAATAACCATTCTGATTCGTGAAAAAATTATTGCCAGGTATCGATCTCAAGTCGGACTGACGCCTGAAGCAACCACCTACTCTTCAAACTTTCATGCCATACTAATGGGAAGGTATTTCATCTTCAACAAATAAGATATTCATGAAACATATAAATAGCGGAGCTTCCGTTGAATATTTTTTGATAAAAATGTCATTCTGTTTGCGTGTGATGGGACTAATGTCACTTGCCGTGGACAAGATTCGGCTGATACGATTAGCAGATTTTAAGCCTAAGAAATGCGTCTCTTTGTTTTACAAGTAGCGCTATCTAGTCCCAAGATTACGACTTAGCTACACATACGTCACAACCCTTTTTAAGGGGCGGACTACATTCATGCAAGTTCATTCATTCATCTCAGATCGTAATTTAGGCCTGGAACAGAGAACGATCACCTTTGACCCAGTACCTCCAGTGATATTACTCTCGATATGGAGAGCTTTGCGATCACGAACATATTTAACGAGCACCAGTCGCCACACACTCGGGGAATCTTTTGGCCGGTGAGTTTCGAACTCGTAACCTAAGGAGTACGAGTCTAATGCTCAACCAGCCAGGCCATCCCGGCCCCAAATGTCATTCTACATATTTAAAAGAATTCTTAAAATCAAAGAACCACCCACCGAATTAATTTCACCAATTTTTATTTTATTTAAAATTTCAGAAACTCAACGTTTGTAGTGGACACTGACAATACCCCTTGCTTTTTCTAAAGATATTTCCAAAAAAAACGACGGCTTAAAATCTCAATAACTGGACCAATTTCGCCACTTGTAATCTGTAAAAACTAGTAAGCTCTATTATTCTGATTCTATAATAATGATTCTATAATATAAAATAGTGCTTTCATTGATGTGATAAAGTGTAACTCATTGAAATTGTTTCACATTATTATTTTTAGTGCCGGCGACTAATAACTAGTCACCGAAATATGCTATCATTTAATTAATAAAGGATAAGGCTTTATTCATTTCTTTCAGGTCTTGATATGGAAAGGGAGTTTGTAAATCAGTGTATCTTTAATTTAATTTTCTAATATGACCTGTATAGGGTAATTACTGTTAAAATTACTTGAGAAATATTCTATAACAGTCAGAAAATTGAGAACAAATTTTTAGAAAGATTAGCCCCATCGCACAAATGATTTTCATTGTGCAGGGCCCATTAGTAAACCGAGATACGGCTGCCTTTTTCCCCTTTCCAATTCTTGTAATTAGTTCACACTCTTCCTATATATATTTATATAGCTTGTTCAAATTTTCGATCGTTAACAAAATACTTTTTATTCATCCACTCACGTTCAAATATATATTTTTAAACTTGTAAGGACATTTGATTCTGATAAAGATTTTTCAAATATTAATTCATTAAAAAGTAACTTTAATGTCAAATATCTTCATTTCCTCATCGCCAAATAAAAAAACCCAATTCAGTTTGTTTTTTCTCTCGCTAATGAAGTTAGACGTAAAATGTTTTAGACCGATTATTTCAATCGATTCTGTTTATTTCCTTAGTGTTTTATGCATTTGAAACAAAATGTTGTCATTAATTAATTTTTCGGATTCATTTTGAAGTAATTTCAAATTAAAATAAAACACAATAAAGAAAATTTTAAAAATTCTTATCTATATTACGTTACAACCAACTGGCGTAGAAAATTCACAAATTTTGCATTGCCTCAATCGGAGCTGAATCCTCAATTGATACTGAAAATTTAATGCTTATATACTTTTTGGATCAATTTTTTATATTAATTGTAATTATTAGGCCGGGATTGCCTGATTGGTAGACCGTTGGAATCGCATCCCTTAGACTGCGATCGAACCCTCCAACCAAAGACTCTCTGTGCACGCGCGCGTGTTTGTGATGGACGTTAACTTTGTCGTAGACACAAAATCCTCCATATCGAGAGTAATACTACTGAGAGGCACAGGGTCAGAGGCGATCGCTCTCTATTCCAGTTCTAAATTTGGATCTGTTGATAAATGAATGAAATGCATGATTTGAAGTCGGCCCCGTAAAAGTGCCGTGTGTAACTTGTCGGCCCGTTTGTGACGTGTGTGAGTTAAAAGTCAGATTTCTGACTCGGATGCTCAGGGTTCCACACCCGCAGAAGCACCCCCCGGGGGGCACCTCGTAATTGGGGATGAGATGTTCGGGTATGAATCTCACCAACTCGGTGGGTGCACTAATAGGTGGGAGTAGGCTATTCCCATTGATAAGGGGGCGTATGTCCTTCGGGGAGGGTTGTACCGTGGCCGGTTATGGCCATTAGGACTCAACCACAGTTCCCGCTAATTGCTGTTGCGGTGGTCCGGTCATTTAGTGCTAATGGTTAATCCGTGTGCCTTCGTGAAGAGTCGGAGAGTCTGTTCTATGACTTATCCGCAGAAGCTACTGCACCTCTGCTTCCGTTATAAAGTGGAACAAGAGAGCAACAATTATAATTATTTAATAAAAAGTAACTAAAAGTTCTTTTATAGGTAGGAATCGATTTTAAATGTGTTTTTTTATATTACTTGTTTATTATTCTCATCGTTAAAAAAATTACTATAAAAATTAATAAATACGAATAAGCAGCTTGATGAAATAATGAGTTAAAAGATATTTTTTTCAGTCATGTTAAGATTATTATTATGACTGATGCAATCAAAATAAACAAATCTGCCCAAAATAATATTATGCTTCAATGTATTAGACTAAAGTTTCGGAACTATCTTTTGTCATAGCAAAAATGTTTTTAAAAAAGCAATGTGACTAAAAAAATGATAAAAAAAATTCTTCTGGTTTGAATTTAATTATAACAAGTAATATAAAAAAAATTAAAGTCAATTCGTACTTGTGTCAACAAAGAGAAAATTTATTTTAGTTATTTTTTATTGAATAATCACAATTAATATAAATATTTGATGCAAAAATTATGTCTGGACAAAACTAAATCAAGTTCGTATAAGTTGAAAATAAATCAGAGCATGCCGCGCATGCGTGAATTTTCAATGCTGATTGCGACAACTCAAATGTGAGAATTTTCTACATTAGTTGGGGTAATGCGATACTGATTCGAAATTTTTAGTTTCCTTTATTGTGTTTTTTTAATTCAAAAGTGCTTCAAAATGAATCCGAAAAATCTTTGAATCAACAATGTTTAATTTTAAATGCTTTAAACACTAAGAAAATAAACTAGAATCGTTTGAAATAATCGATCGAAAACATGGTAAGCCTAACCTCATTAGCGTGGAGGAAAAAAACTAAACTGAACGCTGATTCATTTAGTGGATGAAGAGTTTCGTTGGGAAAGTTAGTTGTTAATTAATAAAAAAATTAATTAATTAATATTTGAAAAATTATATTAACATCAAGTATCATCAATAACATTTTTTTAAAATGTATTTGAGATTGAGTGGATGAATAAAAAGTATTTTATTCGCGATTAGAAATCTAAACTATATAT
>JAOUZG010003205.1:155267-170434 GCA_026289955.1 Argiope argentata
GGAGCGAGGCCCAGCCGATAATTATGCGGCACACACACAGCAAGCAGCCTAATCTTTATTCTGTGCCGTGCGTGCTACCACTGGTCGTAGTGGCTCCCCCTGTCGGCTGGTCGGGGTGGTTGAAAGGTCACCGCCTCGTCCTTAGCGATTCCTTTCCTAACTGAGAGGGTTTTCGGATTCCATGGGGGAGGGAGAAAGAGTTCCATTCGCCCCCCTCCTTTGAGTAGAGAAGGAGGGGGGACAGCAGAAGACTTCTTCTTTGGGTGGGGGTGGGGGGGAGAGAGAGGAGGGTGTCCCTCTGTGCGACGACACCTGACATTTCCTCTGCACGCATCACTTAGAAACTGCGTTGCTGGATCTGGCAAGGGGGGGAAGGGTCAGTTTATCTGAGTGCGTTCGGTCGAAGAGAGTAGGGGGGCGAGGAACAAAGTGCAGACGATAAAGTAGTTTGGGAAGTCCATTTTGTAGGTTGTTAGAGAAGATAAAAATGGGAGAAATGTTCCGAAGAAGGAGCGCAACGTTCGGTGCGGGCCGAAAGAATCAAACGCGAGGGATTTTAGGGATTTCAAGATTATAAATCAGCGAAATGCACGAAGTTCTTACTCCCCTTTTGTTAGTTACTAGAGAGAAGTTTTATTGTTTCGTTCGATATTGATTCTGTTTCACGAAAGAGATAAAACAGAGTACTCGCTCTGTAACGTTAAAGTAACCAAATTAACCTTATCGCAAGCAATGACGAGTCTGACACGTGCATCGAATTGTTAGATTTTTTTTTTAAATTTTAAATCTGAAATTAAGTGAAAGTAAGTAATTCAAAATGAAAAGAGGGAAAGAGAGAGATTTACCATAATTAATTTCAAAAATATCATGCGAAAACATTATTTTTCAAGTCATTATTTGTCATAATTAATTTAAGTCATTAAACAATTTAAATCGGTTTGAAACAATCACGAGACTTTTCTATCTCTCGATAATATATATTTATAATTTTATATAATATGTATGTGAAATCCAAGTTTCTATGGATCAGAGGCATAAAAAATACTTTCCAATTCTTTTTTCAAAAAAGGTTACTTCGTTTCGCACATATGCACTGTAAATGAAGAAGAAAAAAACTACATGTATTTATACAATATTCTTTTTAATAAGAAGATGGACAACGCTGAAATTGATCTTTCTTCCTGGATCCCAGGATTCCTATCTCTATTATGATCTTTTTTTATTTCGGGGAGAAATCTTGTTAGCAGTAATTAGTATATGTGGTCTTAGATGAGTATCTGTTATTTTGTATATGCATATCTATATATATTAAATCCAAGTTTCTATATATCACAGACACACACAAAAAAACACAATTTTCAATTATCTTTTTTTTTAATGTTTCGTTTTCCCAATATAGGCAGTAAATAAAAACTGCATATATTTATACAATATCTGTTTTTAAAAAAATGGACAACGCTGAAATTAACCTTTTATCGTTAGTGCCTGAACTCCTATCTCTGCTATAATCTTTTCTTATTTCGGAGAGAAGTCTTGTTATCAGTGATCGTGTGTGTGTGTGTGTGTGTGTGTGTGTGTGTGTGTGTGTGTGTGTGCGTGTGTGTAATGATGATTTTTTAAAAACTTTCATTTTAAATTTTTATAGCTTGCAAATAAAGTTTTGGAGCTCGACCGATTTTGCGATGAAATAGCAGCTGCGTTATCATATTAGCTGGGAGCAGAGAGTCCTCCTCGTCTTCTGGGAATCCCGGGTTCGAGTCCCGGTTCGGACATGGTTATTCTGTGTGCTATCTGTGAGACGGGTGAATGTGCCCCCCTGTGAAAAGGGGCCGTGCAAGTGACTGTGATGAGTGTGTAGCTTAGTCGTGATCTTGGCCCTAGTTGAAACTACTTGAAACAAGAGTCGGCTTGCTGGCACAGAGGTATCGCGTCTTCCTCGTGTTCTGGAAGTCCCGGGTTCGAGTCCCGGTTCGGGTATGGTTGTTATTCTGTGTGCTATCTGTGAGATGTGTGAATGTGCCCCCCCCTGTAAAAAGGGGTTGTGCAAGCGAATGTGGTGAGTGTGTAGCAAATTCGTACTCTTGGCCCTAGTTGGCGCTACTCAAATACAAGAGACGCTTCATTCGGCTTAATCTGCTGCTGGGTTCAGCAGCGGGCTTGTCCATGACAAGTGCCATTTGACACAACAACAACAACTTGAAACAAGAGACGCATATCTTATGCTTAAAATCTGCTGATGTATCAGTGGGTGTTCGTCCATAGCAAAGGGCGTAAGTAACAACAGCATAATGTCATAGTTCTTCATCAGCCTTTCAAAAACGAATCTGCTGCCAAAGAAGCCTACATAATAATAAAGCAATACTGGTGAAAGCAGGTTAACCTTTTAAAAACGCATGTTCTTTCAAAGCATACATAATAATGCAATACTGGAAAAATCAGGTAACAAAATTCTTCAACTGATAATTTTCAACCCATAATCTTTATTATTTTGCACGTAAATTTCGGAGACACTTAAACCTCGTTACCAAAATAACATCATGTTCTCTCATGATAAAACAATAACAACAACAACTTAAAAATGCTTTAAGGCGACCAGGGACCTTTAAAATGGCTTTTTGTCATGTTCACCTCAGCAATTTTACTGGCATTAAGAGTAACTCTATAGGAGATGATCCACAAAATTTTAAAGCAATACATTAATTTATATATGAGTTAGGGGGGAGGTAATGTAATAGAATATTAGGTGATAAATAACGTTAATGAAAAATGTCCCAGGCGCTCCAAATTTGTAAGAAAGCGCTCCAATTTTTATTATTACTTACTTTAACCCTTTTGAAACAAAAGTTGGGATTAAAATTGAATTTTGAGTACGAAATATCAAAATTAACCAATTTAATAACTTAAAGCTACTGATTTTTTTAAAGCTTAGTTAGTTTTGAGTTATTACATTGGTTAATTTTAATATTTCGTACTCAAATTTCAAGATTAATCCCCACTTTTGTTTCAAAAGGATTAGAGAAATTAATAATAAAAATTCTATTGCCTTCTTGCAAATTTGGAATGCATGGAACATTTTTCATTAACGTTATTTATCGCTAATGTTATATTAGATTACCTCCCCCCTAACTCATATATAAATTAATATAATGCTTTAAAATTTGATTTGTCATTTCCCTATAGTGTTACTCTTAATGCCTGTAAAATTTCAAATTGCTAAGGTGAAAATTGCCAAAAAAAATCCTTTTAAAGGAGGTCTCTGGTCGCCTTAATATCACAAATAATTTCACTTATATATATATATATATATATATATAGCCCTTTTATATTATTTTGATTCCTATAATAAAATAATATGTCATTTGGTTTGGAAGTTAAGTGAATTCTTTGGCCAAAAGTTCAAAAGATTTTCATCTGGTGGCGCAACAATGATTTATGTCATCTTTCCCTAACTGTCGCACTCACTAATTATTCCTATGATTCACAAATTCATTTCAGAGGTTTTCCTTTGCTTTTTTTACAATAATTCCTCTTAAATTTATGATTAATAGAATCTTTTCTCATTTATTTTAAAGATGTATTATTGAATAAAAACAGAAACTAAATTAAAGAGATGCATTGTCATGGTATATCACCTTCAGAAGGAAACGATGCTGCAAAAGAATAATTCCCTTACATAGAATGTAATAAAATATGATATTTTTACAGATCATGAAACTTTTCGTATTGATTTTTATAAAGATTTTATCGACGTAGTCTCAACTGTGTAAAAAGGAGATTTAGCTATCGATTTTTCAGTTTCATCCTAACGCCTAAAAATAACAAATTTGTAAACGAAAATATATTGATTCATTGGGATTAGTTTAGTTGCATTAACGTCCCGTTGCAAAGCAACACTGGAAAAATTTGGGGATGGACATCGTAATTCTGAACCATGGTCAGATGACGAGGCCTCAATCCTCAAACGAAAAGTTTAATTGAGCGCAATGATAGGCTTAATCATCAAAATATGGGTAATAGTAATAAGATTTCAGATTAATGTACAATTTCTCGAGAAGCGTAGTACAATCGTACATGTCATTCAAAGACATGCAGCGCAATCTTACCTATCAAATTTGCATTGTAAAAAAAAGAAAAAAAGATTAAAATGAAATTTCCTGTGCATATCTCAATGTATCATGCCAGAACATGCCTTGAACCACATGCCTTGTGGAAGTTAATTATATTTTTATTCATTTTAATTGTTTCATTGAATGAGTCACTTTAGTATTGAAAACGATAAAAAAACCTTATCCCATTTCCCATTTCCTGTTTATTTAATTTCATGTAATCACGTGCTCAAAATGACATTTTTCTAGGTTTTATTTGCTGAAGTCATTAACTTATTTTTTTTTAAAAATAATAGCTTTTGTAAATGAAATGGCATCAAGTAACTAATAACTGATTTTTTGAGATGATCATGCATATAATATTTTTTTTCACCTATGAATTTTTGTGGAAACCACAAACCCCTTTTCCAAAACAACATCATGTTCAGACATGATAATAATGATATTTTTGGAATAGACTATTTTTGATGGCATGTGTCTATCAACCAAACTAAATCTTACAGAATTCACAACAAACTTTCAGATTCAAGGAGAGATTGCAAATACCATTTACCTAAATTTGAAAATTTAAAATTCTGGATTCTTGTTCTTTCAGGTTATAATCTGACATGGTCCACCAAAATATAATTATCACCAACAGCTCCAAGCATGGACTCACATAAGTTTCAATCTATCTATCCACCTCATAAAGATATGCAGACTTCTAAGGTCTTCTAATAAGATTCTCCCCCACCCAAGGACTGCCCTTTATGAAGAAGTGATCGATTTCCCATGTATTGGCAGGACAGAAGACATAGTTACAAGGCCCTACTGACTCCTTTTATGGTCTTCAACTGTCCAGAACATTCCAAGAGCCCTCACGTTTTAATAAAGGGACTAACAGCAGTCTCGCAGTAATTGTTTAAAAAGAAATACCACATTTCCTATTTATTTCATTTCATATAATCGCATGCTCAAAATGACATTCTTCTCGGTTTTATTTGCTGTAGTCCTTAACTTATATTTTTTAATCAGAGCTTTTGTAAATGCGATGGTAAAGCGTTATTAGAAGCTGATTTTTTGAGAAGCTCATGCAGATAATATTTTTTTTTTTTTATTTTACGTCCTATGGATTTTTGTTGACGCCACAAACCTCATTCGCAAAGCAAAATCATTTTCTGACTTGATAAAAAAATCTTAAATAATACCCTCTGTCCACACCAAACCAGTGGGAAGATGTTTGGTCAAACAGATTTAACTATAGACTCACTTACATGAAGGTTCTTCGGTGGAATCGGATCTAGAACCCGAAACCTTGCCGCTTACGAGACGGAATCCTATTACTAGATCACCACGGCCTTAAAGTCATCAGGAATTTTATATATTCTCGCTCATAATACCTTAGTTTAATACTTTTTGAACTTATTTATACCGGCTTTCTGGCACAGATGTAGCGCGTCTTCCTCGGGATCTGGGCCTTCCGGGTTCGAGTTCCGGTTCGGGAATGGCTGTTCTTCTGTGTGCTATGGGTAAGGTGTGACCCCCCCCCCCTTGTAAAAAGGGGCTTTGCAAGCAAATATGATGAGTGAGTAGCTAAGTTGTACTCTTGACTCTATTTAGCGTTACTACAAATCAAGAGACGCTGCTTAGGCTTAAAATCACTGACAACTTGAACGAGCTTGTCCATGGCAAATGCCATTAATAACAACAACAAAAGAATTTTTCTAAACCTCATTACTCTGCATCATTGTCATAATGCATTAACATTTGAATAGAATATCAGTTACTGAAAATTATGAAAATTGAATTGGCGCCGTTAATCTATAAATTGGCGGCATCTGAATTGACTAAAAAAATCTGATTTGACGATGATAATTACTGAATCTGTCCATCGGTTAATGGAGTGAGGCATAATCGAATCAGATGGTTATGTTTACTTTCATCTATTTGTTCTATTGATTAGAATTATATTATTTGAAATATGTAAGATTAACGTAGGCTCTATTAAAGAAATTGTCCTAACTAATTGGGCCGGGATAGCCTGGCTGGAGAGATTCACATCCCTTGAGCTGAGAGTTCGAATGCACCAGCCGAAGATTGCGTGTGGTGGCTGAGACACGTAAAATCTGTCGTGGACACAAAGTCCTCCATGTCGAGAGTGAAATGACTTGATCCTGTGTTGAACAAATAAACTTGTAGCGTTTAAACACAAATGTTTTATTTACAGCTTTATACAATAACAAAAAAACAACACGTCCTCTAGGTTAATATGCTGGGAAATATTTACACCTAGATTGTCAGTTCCACAATTAATACAAGAACTAACTGGCTGTTCAGCGCATCCGACGACTGCGTGTAGCCCAAGAGATCTACGGATATAACCGGTAGATCTTTAATCAAACTCGAGATCACGTGGTATCTCTTCGACTGTCCAGCTCTTCGGCTCAGCTCGTATCAGCTCGACTTCTCGTCGTATCAGCTCTCGCCGGAATTGTAAGTCTCGCTACTCTTCCTTCCAAAACCTTCCATTTTAACCTCGATCAAACTCTGCCACTCAGGTTCGCATTGGTGCACTGGAGATGCCGATCATCCAATAATTCTTCAGAAATCTCTCCAATGGTCGGTAGTTAACCGTGAGAATATTGTCGAACCATCCATGCCCGTAACAGGACCTTCACAATATACAAATAGTCGCACCTGGAGGTTTTAGCACTTCTTTCTTCAAAGGGCAGCAAACGCATGTGTTGTTCATTATGGGAACTTTATCCCAGTTTGTGTGGTCCATAAAAGAAATATCTACACCTGGTGTTTTGACACGAGTTCCTTCTTCAAAGAGCCGCAAACACATGTGTGCTCTATTATCTGACTCCATTCAAGTCCAAAGGGTAACATCTCAGCTGGAGAAACACAATGCGAAACAAAGGAAAGAATCCTCTCACCGCTGGCCAGAAGTAACAATGTTCGAACATATGTCTCTTCAAAGGGAAACAAGTTTAACGACTTCTTTACAAGAGTAATACTACTGGGGGTACAGGGTCAGAAGTGTTTTTTTTTCTGTAACGAATATAAATTACGTTTGGTGGATGAATGAATGAATTGCATGAATGAAGTCCGCCCTGTAAAAAGGTTTTTTTGACGTTTGAGTAGCCAAGTCTTACTCTTAGCCCTAGATGACGCTACTGAAAAACAAGAGACGCGCAATCGGCTTAAAGCTCTGATCGGCCTGTCAGAGGGCTTGATTATTGCCATAAGTCACAACAACAACTTTCTCGTATACATAGTATTGAAGAAGTATTGTAATTGCCAAAAACATCTGCATGCTTCAGACCTTTCAGAGTTTAAAAAACACATTTTCAGAAAATGCCCATATGCCTGTGGGCCTTGTTACTTCTGGCCAGCGGTTAGGGGATTCTTTCCTTTGTTTCGCATTGTGTTTCTCCAGCTGTGATGTTACCCTTTGGACATGAAGGGAGTCAGACAATGGAGAACACATACGATGGCTGCCCTTTGAAGAATGTAACTGTGTCAAACCCCCAGATGGGGCTATTTCTTCTATGGACCACCCAAACTGGGATAAAGTTCCAATAATGAACAACATATTCGTTTTACGACCCATTTAAGAAAGAAGGGCTAAAACCTCCAGATGCGAATATTTTTGTATTGTGAAGGTTCTTATAAGAGGGTGGATGTTTTGAAAATATCCCCAAGGCTGGCGGCCGACCAATGGGAGTATTTCTGAAGCATTATTGGATGATCGGCATCCCCAACGAGCCTGAGAGGCGGAACTTCACCAATGTTAAAATGGAAGGTTTTTGGAGGAAGCGAGGCGGACGAGACAAGCTGATTCGGTAGACGAGACCAGCTGATCTGGCTAGACACTGGACGAGAGCTGATACGACAACGAGCAGAGCTGAAGAGCTGGAGTTCAAGAGATACCAAGTGATCTTGAGTTAATTGAAAAGATCTACCGGAAGTAATCCGTAGATCTCTGGAGCTACACGCAGTAGCCGGATACGTGGCCAGCCTATGCTTTCTCGGTCGAACTGACAATCCAGTTGTAAATATTTCTCAGCATTTAACCTAGAGGACGTGTTCTGGTTTTTGTTATTTTATAAAGCTGTAAATAAAATATTCGTGTTTAAAACACTACCATTTTATTTTATCGACCAAGATCAAGTCATTACAGCCTGTAACAAAGGCAACTCAAAGACTCTTTGATCCAGAAAGATGAAATTCGATACATGATATTTACCAAACAATTTTAGAATTCTATCAAGTTTTGAGTAAAATCTACTCAGAGAAATTACGTCTGTCTAGCTGGCTGTTTGATTATAATTTAAAACGATAACTTCAAAGCGGGAAGACCTAAATGATGAACGGATTACCATCTCTGGTATATCTGCCAAATTTTGAACCAAATCCAACAAAGAGTTGACTGTCTGTCTGTACTTTCGGAAATGCTATAATTCCAAAACTCAAGGACTTAAATATATCAAACTAGGGTGTAATGCCTTGATCCTGGTCGATCAAATGAACTGGTAGCGTTTAAACACAAAGGTTTTATTTACTGCTTCATACAATAAAAATAATAAAAAACTAGGTTAATATGCTGGGAAATATTTACACCTAGATTGTCAGTTCCACAATTAATACAAGAACTGACGGGCTGTTCAGCGCATCCGACGACTGCGTGTAGCCCAAGAGATCTACGGATTTAACCGGTACATCTTTAATCAATAAACTCGAGATCACGTGGTATCTCTTCGACTGTCCAGCCCTTCAGCTCAACTAGTATCAGCTCGACTCCTCGTCGTATCAGATCTCGTCCAGTCTCTAGCCAGATCAGCTGGTCTCGTCTACCGCCTAAGCTTGTCTCGTTCCTTTCCAAAACCTTCCATTTTAACCTCGGTCAAAACTCGGCCTCTCAGGTTCGCATTGGTGCGCTGGAGATACCGATCATCCAATAATTCTTCAGAAATACTCCCAATGGTCAGCCGTCAGCTGTGGGAAATTTCCGAAACATCCACCCTCTTGTCTGACCCGCCACAGCAGGAAAGATATTCACATAGGGGGGTCTCAGTACTTTTTTCTTCATAGGGTCGTAAACTTATTGTTGTTCATTATCGAAACTTCATCCCAGTTTGGGCGGTCCATAGAAAAAATATCTATATCTGGTGGTTTGACACAGTTCAATTCCTCAAAGGGCCGCAATTGCATGTGTGCTCCATTATCTGACTCCCTTCAAGTCCAAAGGGCGATACTAAAAGGGAGAAATACAATGCGCAACAAAGGAAGAATCGTCTCACTGCTGGCCAGAAGTAACAATGTTCGAACTAGTATCTCTTCACAAGGAGACAAGGTTTACGACTTCTTTACAAGGGGCATATTGCGGGTACCATTGCAATTTTCTGTCAATAATCGTTTGGAGAATATGTCGAAAGCAAAAATTTGATGTTCGAATTCTATTATGAATGTGGATGAATGAATAAGATACATGAATAAATTTCGCCCTACAAAAAGGATCTGTTACGTGTGGGAGTAAGAATTCAGACTTTCGCCCTCGGGTGCTCTGTTGTCCATACCCTCAGAAGCTACTACACCCCTCCTTCCGTTGTGAAGCGGAATTATAGAAGAACAATAACAATCTTAGCAGTTACTGGATAGCTCCCTCCATATGGAACACAAATGTGTACTCATTTCTCCTGAGAGTCGCCCTACGCATTCGAACGTATTCAGTCTTTGATCTCAGATATTAACCATGTTACTTTGATCAGCTAAAAATGAAACACTCTCCTTCTCTCTATTCATTTGATAATTAAACATAAAAGGGAAGGAAACAAGAAACAAAAAAAAACCCCGAACAACTAGGATTATATTTCACGCATTCATTGCAATAACACATTTACCTCAGGGATCTTCTTTTCAAATGCCACATAATTTAGAAACGGAACGAAATCGATTGTTTTATTCCGCTCAGATTTGGTTGCTTCATTTTTGGTAGTTTGCTAGTTGGTGTACATGAGTTTAATAAACAAGTTTTCATTTCCCTAAAATGCTAGTTAAGGGAATTGGGACATCCTCGACGGCGAAAATCCTCGGAATATCGAGTAGTAGATAAATGTGGCTTTTGTTTTTAAAAAAGAAAATTATTGTATCTGATGTGAAATTTCGTAAAAACAGATACGATGAGCTGTTTTTATTCTAGAGAGGAATAAGTATATTTGTCTCTAAAGGTATTAGTTTTCTGATAATCAATCGAGTGTGTATTGTTGTGCGAAAATTTTTCCAAGTTCATAATCACAAAGTGACATGCTCTAGTTGTACAGAATTTGTACAGAAATTTGAAAAAAATTGAGTATATATATATATATATATATATATATATAAAAGACCTATTTTCAAAAATTAACTTATAAGCTATTGGTTTTCCAAACTTGCAGGGGCCCACTGACATAGCTCAAGTGCCATCCTCGTCTTCTGACTACGGTTTCCTGATGGTAAGATCTCAGTTCGTAAACCTTAGGGCTGCAGGTTCGAGACCCGAAGAGCTGACTTTAAGGGGGTTTGTTGCACGTTAAATTGGTCTGGAGAGGGGAATGTGACCTCAGGTGTCGCCCTCGTCAACTGATCGAGGTTAAAAATTATGGGGTCTGTTCCAAAATACCCCAGAGTAGCTTTACTATGGGGCATTAATGTAAACAAAAAATCGGACTGTGGTTTAAGATTACGAGGACCGTACAACAATAATGATGCATGATATATGTGTATACCAAATCTATGATAGTCATAAATGATCAAATTATTTCATAAAATTAATATTCAATCACAAAAATAATCCTTAGTAAAAGAAATTACAAAAATAATTGCTTAGTTTACATAACAAGTACAATCTGTTATCAGGATCTATCTTGATTAAAGTTACAATATGTGATATTTTTTTCAGTTTTTTGAAATTTTTTTTAGCTAATTGTGTGATAGTATTCTTATCATTTAGTATTTTTATTATTATTATTATTATGCAAATTTGATAGCTAAAATTGGGCGTCACACGATTCAGTTTTTTTTTTTTTTTTTTTTTTTTTTTTTGACGACACGCACGATTCTAATGCGCCTGGTGAGAAATTATGCATTAATCTTAAATCCTATTGCGATTACTTATTTTTGAGCTCTATTAAACTTTTTATTTGAAGCCAATTTCTTGATTTCTTTTATATCTTCTTTCTGCTGACTTAATGTACTTTCGGTGACACGGCGAGCCCTATACAGAACATTTCTAATAATATTTTGCAGCTCCGTTAATTATCTAAGCGAAGTGATTGATACAATGCAGTTGCAAAAACATTCAGTGAATGAAGAAGGATGAAATTCATGCAATGGTTTGTTTGCATTTGACTGTTGCCATTCTATAATAAGTATTAAACGTGATTTCTGTGTAGCGTACCTTACAGTTTTATTTATATAGATTGAATTCTTTCAGCAATATGGGTTGCGCATATCCGATGCGTCGATCACTTAAAACTTAACAAGTAATATAAAAAACAATTTTTTTAAATCAATTCCTAAGGTTAGCAAAGAAATTTTTTATTTTAGTTAATTTTTATTGAATAGTTACAAATATAAATATGTATATTATATATGACAGGAGCACAATATTAAGCGGTAAAATAGAAAGCGAATTTGCTGTAAATTTTCCATTTTTCTTTTTATACATGGTGTTAGGCTATTATTTTTGTTTGTTACTACAGGGTGTCTAAAAAGTTCCCGTACTGATGATTTGTGAATTTATTTTACAAAAACAATAAGTTTAAAAAGAATTATTTTTATGCCAATGATGAAAAGCACTTTTAACATAACTAAGGGAAAAATACTGAACTTACATTTATAATAAATGTTCAAAATGTCCACCCCTTTCTTGGAGACAAAGCTGAACTCGTTTGCGCCTGTTTTTCGAAACGCGTTTTAACATGCTAGGAGTGATTTCTTGTATCCTTTGGGTAATTGCGATTTTCAAATCATCTATTGTTTGAGGATCACCTTCATAAACTTTGTCCTTTAAATATCCCCACAGAAAAAATCCGGGATGGTCAGATCAGGGGATCGTGGAGGCCAAAGAGTTTTTGAGATAAGTCGATCGCCGAAAAAAAAAACTTCAAGTATGTCCATGGTTTCATTACTCGTATGGCAAAATTTAATATACTTGAAAAAAAATCATTGAAAATGATTTTTTTAAATTTGGAGTACGGGAACTTTTTGGACTCCCGGTATTTAGTCGCTTTCTATTTTTCTTCTTCTTCTTATCTCCATCATGGTCTGTCGGAGTCAGACCAGATCAAATAAACCGTTGATTCTGAGATGGTCGGTGACTGTCCAAGGAGATGAATAAATATCCGCTACACTGAGGTCAAGGCACTCAAGATGTGAGAGGGAGTGGCCTGGAAGTGTTGACATTCTATTTTCTATTTTTTTCACTTCCAATTTATGAAGTTGATGATGATGATCTCTCTCTCTCACACCCACATACACAGAAAGTCTTCGACTGGCGGGTCGGAACTCATAGCCCAAGGAATATAAATCCAACGCCATACCAACCAGGCTATCTCAGCCTAACAAATGCAATTATCATAAATAATTGATCAAAAAATTATAGCATTGAATTTTCAACCCCAAGGGAGGATTCAAATCCAACTGTGGCAACGCAAAATGCGTGAATTTTCTACGCCAATTGGGGTAGTGGAATACAGATTAGAAATTTCTAATTTTCTTTGTTCTGTATTATTTTACTTCGAAAATACTTTAAAATGAATTCGAAAAATCTATTCATTAACAATGTTTAATTTTAAATAATTTTTAATTTTTATAACAAGCAGTTTTCTTTTTTAAAACTCGAAATAGAATAAAGACATAATTATACACCCCATACAATCTACTTTTTATTATTCAATTTATAATTACTTATTACTAATATTTTATGATAAATTTTACAATAAATTCATCACCAGATGGCAGTCCAGTAAGAAATCTTAATATTCTAAATTAATCGATTAACTAAAATAGCTTGATGAAGTCTTGAAAACATACAAACGCAGAAATTTTCAGTACAAATGATAAAAATAGATACTGAAATACCTACAAAACAAAACGCGAAACAAGTCAAGTTTATTTAAAAAATGAATAAAATAATTCAATCTGTTTTCAATTTCATTTTATTTTAAGATTTAATTTCTCTTTCAATAACTTTTGATTCGTAAAATTCTAATTACAGTGAATCTAAGATTGCTTCTGTTTTGAAATTTCTAAAAGAATACTTTCAAACGATTATAAACATAAAGATTTATTCCCAGAAAAATCTTGATTGTTTTTATAAAGAACGAAAAAAAAAACATTTTCCAATCTATGCATTTTGCTATAACTTGTAAGATATAAGCAAAACATGAAAAGAAAATCAAGTCGGACATTAAATACAGAAAATAAGAGTAAACGCATAATGAAGTATAACTAGGTAACATCTTTTATTTTTGAACACAATTTCAAATTTCGTGGAAATATTAATAGTCCAATTAATTAAATCGCAATTTCTGGGAAAACAAATGAGAATGTTCCCACAAATGAGGTTTATTAGCAAACGATAATATATATACGTATTTAATTCTTTTTATAAAAGAAAAAAAAGGAAAATTAAGATTTAAATTATTGAAGGAATTTAATTATGATATCGTCTGACGATGATGTAGAAATACTTTAATTTAATTCAGCATTATTTGTATTTTCATCTTCTCTTATTATTTCTTTTGAAATAATTTTAATCATTCTTCAAAATAATTCGTTATTTTAATATTTTAATTTATTCCCGTGGAATTTTGTTTCCCCAAATATTTGTATTATTCCAACGGTATTTTTCGGATAAAGCTTTTGCTGTTTTAAAATTGTGTGTGTGTTTTTATGTATTCATTTGTATTTAATCCGATTTTAAATAATTGAACTATTTTATTAAATTATTTAGAATAATGAAACATACGAATAAACCATTCATTCCATAGAACAATGAAATGAAATATTTTAATGCTTAAGAAAATATAATTTTGTCTACGTGTTGAAACATTTTTTTAAAAATGTGTGTGAAAATATTGCTATAAAAATAAGAAAAGAATGATTTTTTAAAATTTTATGCCCTTGCCTCACAACAGTAAATAGAAAATTATTATTCGATATATTTACTAGTGTTTGGTCGTGAAAAAGTGGTGCCTCTGTTCCCTTTTCGGGCATGGTTGCTCTTCTGTTCTATCTATGAGGTGTGTGAAAGTGCCCCCCTGTAAAAAGGGGTTGTGCAAGCGTATGTGATGAGTGTGTAGTTAATTGGCCCTAGTTGGCACTACTTAAAAACAAGAGACGCATCCTCGGCTTAAAATGGCTGACTGTCTCAGTGAGCTTATCCATGGCAAGTGCCATTAAAAACAGCAACTAATGCTTGGTAAAATATGCTTAAATCTTCGCAACGTGATCTGAATTAAAATAATAAAAAAGATTGTTCCTAATTATTTTTTTAGCTTGCTATTGTAAATATTCGTATTCTTAATCTTAGGTTAAATAAGTATTTCGCAAAAAAACAGAAAACTTTACTCTCCGTGTTTGTTACAAATACCCAAATTGAATAAAATAATTCGATATGGATATGTCTGATTAAGGAATATCCAAATCTAAATCTATGAATACCTGAATATAATATTTTAATATGTAATAAGTTCTGTATACCAGTCATATAGTTAAAAATTGTCAAGCAAAGAACAGGTTGAAAACAGGTTGAAAAACTATATTGCTATACAATCTATTTAAACATAAATTAATTGAATGAACATAAGCATAAAATTAATTGAATGAAAAATAAACATAACTGATAAAATCTGATTTTTAATAACAATAAAACTCAAAACTTGTAAATGTATCTTTGTTATAACTATTTTCATATGTAGCACAAAATATATCTATAAAAGATATGTTTAATCATCCATTATGACCATAAAGAATGCCATGAGATGAAAATCATACTGGTTTCACTTCATATAGTAAAATTTGTAAATGTATCTT
>JAOUZG010003205.1:170444-181442 GCA_026289955.1 Argiope argentata
ATAACTATTTTCATATATATAACACAAAATATATCTATAAAAGAGATATTTAATCATCCATTATGACCATAAAGAATGGCATGAGAGGAGAATCATACTGGTTTCACTTCATATAATAAAACTTGTAAATGTATCTTTAATGTTATAACTATTTTCATATATAGCACAAAATATATCTATAAAAGAGATGTTTAATCATCCATTATGACCATAAAGAATGCCATGAGATAAGAATCATATTGGTTTCATTTTATATAATAATACTATCAGTACCTAAACAGTGTTGTCCGTGGTATAAAGATTCAGCTCCCTTGTCCTGAAACATCTCTTTTAACGCTGTAACATTCCCTGATTCCCACACTAGATAATTGGTATTTCCGGCCATCTGGGTCATCAACTTTGTCACACATTGTTATTTGTCTCCAGACTGCTAAATGGGGGATTCTCTCTCCTTGTGGGATCATTTGGCCATTAGTCGAATCTAGATAGAAAAGAAGTGCATTTTTCATTGTTCCAATTAAATAAATTTTATTTTAAAAAGGGATAAGTGTCAACTCATCAAATGCAAGTCTATATTTTATTCATTGTGGAGGGTCAGCCACAAGGGTGGATCAATAACAAACATTCCCATGATAAGCAGACCATTGAGTTTTACCCGAACAACGATTGGGTAACAGGGAACTAGAGTTCACCAACGTGAAAATGAGTGGCGACGTTTTGACAAAAAATAAAATACAAGATTTTGGAGAGAAGGAGGCGAGAGAAGCTTCGTGTGATTTGGGTTTCTGAGTTAATATCCACCCGATGAAGATCAGTGGATCCCTTGAGCTACCCCTGTTGTAGCCTGATGTGCTAACAACCTGTTAGCTTTTCTTGTGAGGTTGTTTCCTCCGATATTAATCGATGAGCCATTCATGTATAACTGTCAATTGTGATGTAAATATTATCAATCATACTAACCTAGGTGAGAATGAGTTGTTCTTATGCTCATAAAGTTGTAAATAAAGAAATTATTTTTAAACGCTGCCCTCTTATTTGATCGTACAGTATCAAGTCATTATAGTGGCATAACATCCAAAGGGAAAAGTAGCTTTAAAATAAAGATTGATTCATTCTTGCGCTATGTAATTCAAATGCAGGGGGATTTAAAGAGAGATGTTTACTTCGCTCAACCGGAGACTCTCCTTACCTAAGTATGGACATTATTTCTCTAATATTCAATAACCGAAATTTTCATTTTTATATATTTTAATAAACAACCGCGACAAACGAAGCGTTTTGACATTTAATGTGTTTCCGCCAAGGTTAGATTTTCTTTTTTGGGGCATAATGAGATTTGAATCACTATTTAAAATCAGACGTAAACAAAGAAATGTATCGCATATGCATACCACGGCGATCGCTATTCGTAGTTAGAAGTTTTCGCACATGCGCGGATTGGTACAAAGAATACAAAGCTCTTTGACGCACGCGTGAATCTCAGTAGCAAAATAATTAAAATTGAAATAATAATTTTTTTTTATATTTTGATATGACTTAAATATATTCAAATCTTTCCCAGTTCAAAAAATGATGCAACAAATTCCCACATCAATTAGCACTTCTCGAATTTTCTTTTCTCAAATGAGCAAGGACTTTCAGAGGACTTTATTTTATATTATGTATCGATACTGAAATGAAATCGTCTATCATTCTTAAAACTAAACATGTGTTAGAGATATTATTACGGAAATTCTCCACAGTCCACAATGTTTCAATAAAATTGACGGGTTCACTACAGTGGGCATTTGGGGACATAGACTAGAGACCTCAATAATGACGTTTATTAACAAGAAAACGCGAATACACAGACGATGAAAACAAGCAATAAATAGCAGCACTTACAACAGACAGTAGCATACAGCAGTAGTAAGCTACCTTAAGAGTACACAAAGTGGCCAGACAGAATTCAGCAAGAATTCATGTAGCTATTCACTAAGATCCCTCCAAACGGCTGCTATTCTCCACTGTTTCCTCACTTCAGCTGTGCACAACTGTCTAATCAAAAAGCGACTCGATGCTGCTTCAATCCTAAACTCGAAGACTTTTCGCCCGATTCAATTCTCATTCGATTAATCACTTGAGCTTTGATAGACTTATTCACCTAATTCGTCAATGACGCGGCTCTTATTAACTTTAGGACCCAATAAACAATCACTCTCACTATATCACTATACGGCTCCCTCCATCTTAGTCTGTTGGTATTCTTTAGCTTTCGATGGTGGCCATAGAGAGTTCTCGAACAATCAGTGTAATTCGCCTCCTATTGGTCCTATTGCCAAAATTCCTGAAAATCTTAATGTCATCCATTTTGTAGCCAAAATCCCCAAGTCGCCAAGTTTGCTGCCAAGCTCAGTGGTCATTGATCCTTCATCCTATCAGCTTCCAATACAGCTGCCCGTGAAACGATCTTTCTTACGATGAAAATAACTGTCCCGGAAAACAACATAACAGATTCGTAACCATATCTGCTCATTATCATGCGAGAACATGATATTCGTTCGGTAAAGAGGTTTTGATGTCTCCGAAATTTACCGGCAAAAAATAATTTTACCTGCTTTTACCAGTACTACATTATTAATTTTTATATACGCTTCTTTGACAGTAGATGCGTTTTTAAAAAGTTGACTTGCTTTTACGAGTATTGCTCAATTATTACGTATGTTTCTTTGACAGTAGATGTGTTTTTAAAAGGTTGATTTGCTTTTACCAGTACTGCTCAATTACTATATATGTTTCTTTGACAGTAGATGCGTTATTAAAAAGTTGATTTGCTTTTACCAGCATTTCTCAATTATTACGTATGTTTCTTTGACAGCAGATGCGTTTTTAAAAGGTTTGTTTTCTTTTACCAGTATTGCTCAATTATTATGTATGTTTCTTTGACAGCAGATGCGTTTTTAAAAGGTTGATTTGCATTTAACAGTATTGCTCAATTATTACGTATGTTTCTTTGACAGTAGATGCGTTTTTAAAAGGATGATTTGCTTTTACCAGTATTGCTCAATTATTATGTATGTTTCTTTGACAGTAAATGCTTTTTTAAGAGGCTGATGAGAACTATGACAAGTATAAAAATATTGTAAATTTCAATAAAATTAGTCGGTTTTAATTATAATAGGAATCTGTTTTACATCTTTCAGATTTTGAAAAATGCAAATAATTCACTTTTCGAATATACAGAAGAATAGAATAACTTTAACAATAATGAGCAGACAAATAAAATAAAGAAACAAGCCTTTTTTTACATAAAATGATAAATTTTTGTTTCCTTTAAGATGAAATATATCGGCAAGAAAAAGGGCTATTCCAAAATGCTTCTTTTAAGCCTTTCAGTTTATATCGAAATTAACACAAAACTGAAAATTAAATTAGGATTTCTCATTATCCCCAAAGGGAACCCACTCCCGATTTTTTCTAATTACATTTTTCTTCGATATTATCATCCTTAATTATAAAATTCAATTATATGGGACAAAAGGATAATAGGATAAGTCCGTCTAATTGGGATCTACTAAACGTTTTATTTTAATTTACAGATATTAAAAAAAACTAATTTTATAAAAAAAAAAGTATTAGAATTTTCTTCGAGTTCATTTATGTTCAATCAATGTAATAAACTTTTTGGTAAACACTCTATAAGTTAAATATACATATATAAGTTAAATATGCATATATATTACTAAAATTTATATTAATGCACAATATATGAAACCAAGCATATTTTATACATTCTATCACATCTTCTTCCCCCTTTGTTTCCTAATTAATGTTGTAAAAAACAACAAAATTTGGTTTTCTTTTGAGTGATGATTGAATGTCTTTAGCTTCCTTTTTTATTTATTAATATTTTATTTTCGTTTAATTTCATTTATTTAATTTCATTTTATTCTTATTTTTATTATCATGTGAGAACACGATGTTGTTTTCGTTAGGAGTTTTTGAATAATTGAAGGCAATGGATAATTAAAGCTCGAAATCGCGTAGGCAATGAATAAAGCATAAAGAGCAATTTTTTAATCGCACGGACGAACGTTTTTCAATGTTTTTTTTTAATCATGTGGGGATCACGAAGTTTTTTTTTTTTTTTCTTTTCTTTTTTTGGTTAGGAGCTTTTGATCTCTCCAAAATTTACGGGTGAAAAATATTTTTATCCGCTTTTTACCAGTATTGCATTAATGTTACCTATGTTTCTTTGACAGCAGATGTGTTTATAAAAGATTGGCCTTCTTTTACCAGTATTACTTTATTATTATTATGTGTACTTCTTTGAAAGCAGAAGCGTTTTTAAGAGGCTGACGAAGAACTACGACATCATAGCTGTTATATATATATATATATATATATATATATATATATATATATATATATAACAGAGATAGAGAAGTCCCGTGATGATTTCAAACTGGTTTAAACTGTTTAATGACTTATTTAAGACAAATTCTATTAACATTTACCCCCATTTATTACCCGCCGCATAAACTCGCCAAGGATCACAAGATAAACTAAGCAGAATTGCTAAATCACATAGAAAAGTAATATTTTGTAACTAGTATACGCCAGCACCATGGAAGAGGCTGTCAAGAAAAACCCTTTCACTTGAGAGTATGCGAGAAAGTTTTAGGGAGACAACTCCAGTTGATTGACTGTAGTATTTGACAGAATTTAATCTTGAAGAATTGACATGAAATAGATTTTACCTTTTCAGTCCCACGAAATGCTTTTTTTTTTTTTTTTGAAATTTAGACTTTGAGAAAGTTGAAACCCTGTTGCTTGCAGGCCAAGTATGTTCTTGAAGTATATTTTGGTACAAAATCTAACTCTCACCCTCAGGTATCCATAAGAAGATCTCTCTTACCGGTCACTGAAAAATCAAATTGACTGAAAAGATCCAACTCATGAGACCTGAAATCTCGAGTTCAAATTTTTGAACGGCTGATACTATATCTTCTCTGTACTAGGTATACTAGAAAGTAAAAGAAAAAAGAAAAAATAAATAAATCAGAGAACAAAATGAATTCGTATCCAAAAACTGCAATTGCTTTTCAACATCATTGTTGTTGTTCTCGTGTTCGACTTGACAACGGAAGAAGGGGTGCAGTTGCTTTTGAGGGTATGGACGCCAAAGCACCCAAGGACAGAAGTTTGACTTCTAGATCACTCACGTCATAAATCCTTTTTACAGGACCATTAATTCATTCATTCATTCATCCACAGATCGTAATTTTGATCTGAAACAGAGAGCGATCGCCTCTGACCCAGTACCCCATTGGTATTACTCTCGACATGGAGGACTTTGCGACCAAGGCAGATTAACGCGCACTAGCTACCACACACATGGGGAGTCTTTGGCTGGCGGGTTCGAACTCGCACCCCAAGGGATGGCCCTAGATGACATACTTGTAAAACAAAAAAAAACTTGTATTTCTTACACTTGTATTTCTTAGGCTTAACTTTTATTAAAACTTGTATTTCTTAGGCTTAAATCATCTGCTTATTGTGTCAGGGGGGCTTTTCCAAGGCAAGTGCCATTAGTCACAACACAACACAACGACAAATGTTTTATGTGAAAATCTGTTTTCGAATTTTCATATTCACAGAAATACGAAATTCCAAACTAGCAAAAGTGGTATCCCCGAAATTTTCTTACAGAATCTTATCTCCTTTTCTTCGCATAATAGTAGGGACCGCCAGCAACTTGCATGATGTTGGTGATCGATAGGTTCAAAACACTGATATTTGGCGTAAATCTAAGATATTTTTTTTTTCTGATTTTATAGCGAGAATATTATTTTGGGTCTCTTTTCGCTGGTAGATTAACACGAAATTATGATACGAAGCTACTGTTGTAGTCACACTTTAATATACCGAATTCCTTTTATTATTAAGTGAGGACATGATATTGCTTTCGTTTCAGGTTTTTCCAGTCTTGCGAGGGCAACAAATTGGCGATTTATTGCTTTTGAGGCATCCATTTTTCGATTTTAGAGCTATTAGAAAATAATTCAGAAGGTTGTCCCTTTTGACGATTTATCACCAACTAAAGTTACAAATTGATATTAAAATGATTCATTCTCTAAAATCTTACAAATTGTTTTGATTAATTTATGTCACTTACCAGTTTAAACCGGTTTGAAACAATCACGAGAAACAATCAGATTATGCGTGAGTCAATATTTAGAAAAAGGCTTTCCACCCCCCCCCCCCCCTTTTAAAATCGGTTGAGCTCCAAAACTTTGTTTGCCTGCTAAAAAAAATTGAAAATTTAAATTTAAAAAATTATAGATAGATAGATAGATAGATAGATAGATAGATAGATAGATAGATTTCAATTAAATTATTACCTTTTAGTTTAAGCCACATCAAAGTCATTCTAAAATATTACCTTATTTCTTGATCCCATTCCACTTTTTCTATTTAATTAATTCAACAGAAGCTTTTTAAAATTACTGAATCGGGTAAAAGCCGACAGGTTTCCTACACACCGACTGAAGGGATAAAATACTGTCCAGCTAAGCACATTCTTTTTAAAATATCCCTACTGTTCCTTTACTTAGGATTGACGCGTGTCAGAAGTCCCTATTAAAATCTAACAGAATATATTCATAGGGATTAAATTTTCATTAACTCTTCCTCATTTTTGTTTTGTGTCGTTCTGTGGTGTACTCGTCGCTTCTGCTTATACATAATTCTTACTTTTTCAGATGCAATAAAGCGAACTCAATAACAGGGCCCAACTTAGCCTAATTGGGGCCCGGGGCAAAAACTTCTTTGGGGCCCCTCTCCTTTACTACTTTACTAATGAAGAGCATTCATTAAAGAAGGAAAGGTAAAATAACATTTATATGCGATTTGGGGGGCCCATTTATGTGGGGCCCCGGGGCAACTGCCCCGTATACCCCTGCCTTAGTCGGGCCCTGCTCAATAATTGTCTGTCTTTGGCCCCGGCTCTGCTTCAAAGGGAATGTTTAGAAATAATTTTTTTTCAAAAACAAATAAGTTTCCTCTCTCTTTAGAATATAATTGAAAGTCACAAATAGTAAAATTCAATCCTTTTTACTATACATGAGCAGTATATGTAAATACTTGCTTTTATAATCGATTGATTGTGTTTATAAGAGAATAGCACATTCTTCCGCACACCGAGGGATACACCTCCCCAAATCATAATACCGACAGGTTATATTTTCACGATATTCATTCCAAGTTCCGTAGCTCAGCTTTCGAGACGCCTGAACCGTCGGCAGCTGTAAAGTTTCACTTCAGATACAAGCCTGCACGTCATTTCCAAGTTTGACGGGCTTCACATCCGGTTGGGTGGAAAAGGTCTGGCCCGGGATCGTTCTGGCAACTACGTGAGTGGGGAATGGAATATTGAAATTTCTTCGCCCCAAGACCCCTTTGGGCCCCGAATCCATCGTTGCCACATCGATTGGCGGGGAGAGGGGGGGGGCAAGAATCTGACCACCCCGCGGGACATGTCAGGGGCAGAGCGTGATGGACAGGCGGGCTCTTCGTCATGGGCTTGCGGGCCACGCCCCTTGCTGTCTGACTCTGACAGCCGGTGGTGGGGTGCCAGGTCGGAAATGCAGGAGCGTCACCTCCTCTCTTCCTCCCCCCTCCCTTTGACCCTCCCTCCCTCTCCTGTGGGATAGAATGGTGCTAAAAAGCAAATTTCAGTTTGGATAATAAAATGATTTAGCAAGTGAATGGCCGGCGGAAATTTATAAACAAAGAAATTGGTTCTATTGTGGAGATAAATTAAGGGTGCGTGGAATATTGTGTCAATTGTTTGATAGGATTTATCATTTATTACAAAAATTTTTAAATTTATACAATACCAGCTCTTACCCGCGACTTCGAACGCGTGGGAATTTTGATGTGTATATGTGAGAAGTGACAGTCTAAAATGTTATCGAAACAGTATGCATGCTCAAATTTTCAACGTCAATTGGAGCAACGCAAAGACGTGAATTTTGAGCGCCAGCTGGGGTAACGCAATGCAGATTAGAATTTTTTTTTTTTTTCATTTAAAAACACTTGTGGAGAAATCAAAAGATCTATTAATTAACAATGTTTAATTTTAAATTCATCATACACTACAAAAATAAACGGAATCGTTTGAAATAACCGTTACGTCCAACATCATTAGCGTGGGGGGGATGTTATGTTATTAAAACCATAAAAGTACTTTAAAGTTTGTCGGGCGCAAACGAACAATCGCCAAAGAAATTTGAGAAAATTTGGCGGAATTCTAAATTATTTGCTAAAGGAAACATACCACTATAAGCATATATAAAAAACATATAGCTAACATAAATGCAATTTAATTACAAAAACACACAGTGGAACAATTTTAATATATAGTCATTTTTGCTAAAAAAAAAAGATTGTTTGCCACCAAATGTTAGCGAAATGGCATTTCCAATCACAAGGTTTCGATGCCCGTTGCAGCAAATTAACGGAAAATAGAAAAAAAATATCAATAAATGCAGTAATACGGAATGCACTAAAAAATTTATCGATGATGAAAATAGGCAAAAGAAATAGTACAGCAAGAAAAAAAAATCAAGAGAAATGAATAGGAAATAACGAATTATTTTAACACAAGAACAGCATAAGAAAAAAAATTTAATAAACATTCCTTTATAATAGTAAGATAATATTAAAAGAGCTCCGGAAATAGAAAAATAAAAACAAGTGATTCAAAAAGCTCAGGCAGATGTTTTCAGATTTTTTTATTCTTGGTCGGAAAAGTTAGTTTTTAATGAATAAAAAAATGAACCACCCAATTAACCGGAATAAAAATGAGCCCATGTTCTTCTGTAGACTATAATCTATCTCTGTGCTAAATTTCATCCAACTTCCTTCAGCCATTCTGGCGTGATTGAACCCCATCATCCCTCCATCCATCCAAACTTTCACATTTATAATAGTAGTATAGATTTACCTTTTAGCACTTTTCTGATACCATAGCGGGGAAATTGAATGCTGTTCATGTTTAGGTTTAAATTAGCAAAAAGATTTCATTAAAAACTTGAAATCAAAAGGAGAAAAATAATAACACAATGAATCTGGCCTGAAGACTTTTTCAAGGGTCACTCTCAGGCAGGGATTCAAACCAGGGATTTTTTCTGTGAGAGGTCTGACATTAAAACCAAATTGTAGATTTTTATCTCATTTCGAACAAAATTCGTTCAAGTCCAGCTGTCTGGCTATTCAAATAGGAGTTAACACTATAATTACAAAACGAAGAAAACTAGATAGATAAACTTTGGTATACATATTTTAACATCTATAGTGTAGACGCCTGCCAAATTTTGAACCAAACACAACAAAGGGCTTAATTGTTTGTCAGCCTGTACTTTTCGAAACATGTAAACATGATAATTCAAAAACGCAATCACTTAAGTATATCAAATTTGGTACCTGATTGTGTGATTTTAAGTGTAAATGAAAGTCAAATTTTTATTTCAGCATGTCGAGAAGAACGTTTCAAAAATCCAAATTTCTTTTTTGGATACTTTTGATTGTATGCCGGAAATTAATCGCCAAAACTCTCGCCAAGGATGGCTTTATAGATTCAGTAAAAATACTAAATCAAAGCCAAAAGTAATTATTTCGAAAATATTGAGTGGCATTATCATGAAAGGCATTCTCTACCATGAAACGTTTATTAGATAATACACGGGAAAGTTTTGGGGAGACCACTCCCTTTGGTATTATTATAGAAATTAAAAATAATAATAAACAAGGAATATTTTAAAAAATTAAGTCGATTCCAACTTAGGTCAACAAAGAAAAACTTTATTTTAGTTACTTTTTATTAAATAATTAGAATTAATATAAATAATTTATCAAAAATTTATGTCTGGTTAAAATAAAATGGTCTGTATCGGTTGAAAATAAATGAGAAAACACTGCGCATGCGTGAGTTTTCAACGCCAATTGACGCAACGCAAAAGCGTGAATTTTTTATGCCAGCTGGAGTAACACGATATAGATTTAAAAATTTATATTTCTTTTATTCTGTTTTATTTAATTCAAAGTACTTCAAAATGAATCTGAAAAAACGATTATCGAATTTTATTTTATCGTTTGTTGTTGTATACAATTGTTGTTGTTGTTGTTATCGTACTCCGCTTTACAAGGGTGCAGTGGCTTCTGAGGGAATGTACCCCTGAGCACCCGAGGGCAGCAGTCTGACTTCTAACTTATACACGTCACAAACCATTTTTACAGAATTGACTTCATTTATGAATTTCATTCATTCATCCACAAGACGTAGTTTAGATCTGGAACAGAAAATGATCACCTCCGACCCAGTACCCCCACATGGAGGACTTTGTGACCACGACGGATCTAATGTTCAACATACACACACAGAGAGAGTCTTCGGCTATAGGGTTAAAACTCGAAGTCCAAGGGAGGCAAATCCAACGTCTTACCAAACAGTCTATCTCGGTCTAACAATTACAATTACTATAAATAATTGATCAAAAATTATACTATTGGTGAATTTTCAAAGCGAATTGAGGCAGCGTAAAATGCATGAATTTTTTACAACAGTTGGGGGTAACGAGATGCAGTTTAGAAATTTTTAATTTCCTTCATTTCGCTTTATTTTAATTCAAAAGTACTTCAAAAGGAATCCGAAAAATCGATACATTAACAATGTTTGATTTTAAATTCATCAAACGCTAAGAAATTAAGCAGAATAGTTTGAAATAATATCGGTCTAAAACATGTTAAGTCTAACTTCATTAGCGTGAGGGGGAAGAACTGAAGTCTTACTCATTTGGCGATAGATAAGGAAATGAAGATTTTATGCTGAAAAGTTAGTTTTTAATCTATTAATAAAAAATTATTGGATATATTTGTAAAAACTGTATTAACATCAATTGTCCTCCACTGTGTGTGTGTGTGTGTGTGTGTGTGTGTGTGTGTGTGTGTGTGTGT
>JAOUZG010003205.1:223070-247414 GCA_026289955.1 Argiope argentata
GTTGCCACAACTATCAAATTAATTGTTAAGTTAAATAAATGTATCTACCGCAATATATTCCACATTATAAAACGGTAAAAATTCTTTGATCTCTCATTTTAACCAAGAATTATCAAACTTATTGTTAAACTAAATCAATATCTCAACGGGGAAATATAATAATTCTTTAACATTTATATGAAAATCCAATAAAATAGAAAAAATAGATGGTTTATTTTGAAAATTACAACCAAAACAGTTTGACCATCATTAAATAAAAATACAAATAAAGTAGAATTAATCGAGATATAGAATATAAATAAAGCAGAAAATGATGTAAGAACCCAGTTATATGATCCTAATTCAAAATAATGAAACTTTATTAAATTAATAAGAACGAAAAAAATTGAAAAGCATTTTCCGTCATTAAAATAAACTCAAACGATCATTATCTATTCGCCGTTGCCACAACTATCAAATTAATTGTTAACTTAAATAAATGTATCTAACGCAATATATTCCACTTTATAAAACGGTAAAAATCCTTTGATCTCTAAAATGGAAAAAGAAGGAAAAAAATCCGGGCCGGTAAATGAAAAATAAACGAGCTACTTAGAAAACCATCACACGAAACGGGATATTGATTTTTAGTTTTCGTCTCCCTTTAATGAAGATAACTGGGACGAAAATTCATGTTATAAAATCCCGCTCAACTGGTTGCAAACGACAAAATCTCGAAAACAAATGATCTACTTAAAATGCGATAAAAATCGTTTTATACAAACATTCTAGATTCTTTTTTTTACTATTATTATTTTCCTTTTTTTAGCTTCGTTCGTAGATTAAAAACGAATGCGAAACAGAATATGGATTAAATTATCTAAATGATTCGTAATTGAATTCTAGTTGAAAGGATAATTCATTTGTTTCTGTTCGAAGTAAGAATTGAAGGTGATAAAGAATATAAATGATCAGAACTTGAGAAAATATAGCTTCGAATGTTTTTGATCGTGAATCAGAGAAAGATAGTCGCTCCAAACACAGGGAAATTTCTTGGATTGTTTCCATTTTTATTTGCGTTGTTTTATATGATATAATATTTGTTTTTTATGACTTTAGTTTATCGTATATTCTTTTATACAATTTAGATACATTGAATTAAATATTTTGTGGAATTCTTTAAATTAAAAGTATGAAATATTTTGAAATAAAAAATAAATTACTACATTGTAACCATTTCTGTGAATTGTTTTTAATATACTATACTATTTTGCATTGTGTTATATTATATGAGAGCAGAATTTTGGTCTAATATTAATGGATGGGAAAATATTGATTGTATATAAAAATGAAGACCATGGATCATAGAAGATTATGGATTGTAAGAATTAATTGGCTTTAAATCGATTAATAGAAAACATGAAATATAAGAACAAATTCCAAAATCCAAACGTTTGGGTTAAGATATTGAATTATTACTATCTATTTTTATTTCTAATCACATTATTGAAAATAGTTCTGCAGAAATATTGTAAGTAGAGTTCTCAGTTTATTTATTTTTCAAACGATATTTTTCACAATCAAGATTTATTTTTCTCACGATTCAAAATGTATTTAAACTTGAATGGAAAACATTTTATTAAACGGTTGAAATTTTGAACAAAATATATATAGGGAGAGTATGAACTAATAGTAGGAATTTTTTTTAAAAAAAGCGTTGCATTAGTTAAGTATTGAAAAAAAACACCTTTAAACTTAGTAAAGTATGGACAAGAATAAAAATTATTTTTGAATCTGCTACGTGATACACATTCTGTCTGTTGTACAATAAAAAATGGAATTATTTTTTAAATAATTTGTTTCATACTTATAGCCTTTCACGTTGATTGCAAACCTTTTTGATACATTACATTTTGTTATTTTTCATTTTCTTCTGAATCATTTCATTTTGATGAAAAGGCAACCCAGCAGTTACATGCAACTTTACAAAATACAGCGTTAGCATGATTAATAATCATGTTTCAAATATACAACGTATTCTTATTTTTTCACAATACTAAACATAGAGTAAGTATGGCAATTGTGAAAAAAATCGAATTACAGATACAAATTTTTGAAATTATATCTGTCCGTCTAAAATTAGGATAACTCAAAAATTGGAAAACTTAGATAAAAGGAATTAAATATATAATATTATTATCATGTCAGAACATGATATTGTTTTGGGAATTAGGCTTACTGGCGTCAACAAAAACCCGTAGGCAAAAAATAAAAATTTTATTATCTACACGAGCATCTCAAAGAATCAACTTTTAATAACACGTTGCCACTATATTTAAAAAAGCTCTGACTAGAAAAGATAAGTTAATGACTACAGCAAATAAAACCTAGAAAAATGTCATTTTGAGTGCGTGATTATGTGAAATGAAATAAATAGGAAATGTGATATTTTTTTAAACAATAAATGCGAGACAAAGTTTTTTTTGGATCGTTTGCAATACTAAAGTGACTCATTCGATGAAACGATTAAAATGAATAAAAATATAATTTAACTCACACGAGCACGTGGTGCTTGGTCTTTCAAGAAATGATGTTCTGACATGATACACTGAAATAGGCATAGCAGATTTCCTTTTAATCTTTTAAAGTTGTTGTTCTATGATAAATTTTATTACCAATTTGTTGAAAAAATTCAACCTAATTGTTTACTCAGTTTTCTTAATTACATTACGATTCTCAAACGTCTAACTATGGTATAATGAAAATAAAATTCATGCTATTAAAGGTTTTGCGAAATCTGCATTTTGCATGCAGGGTATATAGTCGATTTGCATACAATTTGCATATAGTCGAATGAGTGAAAAAATTAATTCAAAATTCATTCAAAAATTCAAAAATTCAAAAATAAATCAATCAATCGGGGGAAAATCCTGATTTATTTTTTTTATTAATTTATTTTTGAATTTTTGTTTTAAAAGATTAAAAATTATGTCTTTTTCCCCCTTTTTCACTAATAATCTTTAATATTATGCTTTTAAATGTACGGATTCTGAGATTTTGACAGCATTCTTGGAATACTTTGAACGGGAAGAAAATTTTATATCTAATGTTTATTTATTTATAAATGTCCTTTTTTTAAATCATCGAAAAGTTCGTGACAGTTGTTGATAGTTTCAAAAAAAACAAAAATTGAGCTATTTGAAATTCAAAAAACGTTCACGTATTTCTTTGAAATAAACTTTAAAATTCGCTAATAATATCTATATTAACATTTAAATACGAATTTTCGAATCGTTTTACAACATAGTCTAATCAACACACGCTACGAGCTTCCTAATACATAGTTAAAATATCTTATTCTTCAGATTATAAACTATAATAGCTACTACATTTCTGTTGTTGTTTGTGACTTTAAAAGCACGTTGACAGTTATCTGTTAGCGATTTAAGCCAAGTGAGCGTCTCTCTCTCTTTTTTTCAGTAGCTCCACTAGGGCCAAGAATATGACTTAGCTACTACGTACGTCACAACGCTTTCACATCTACTTTTTGCAGAGGGGACACCTCATAGCTATAAAAAAAAGAAGAAGAACCCTGCCCGAATAGGGACTCGAATCTGGGACCCCTAGGTCCTAGGGAAGACATGATCTACATTTCTGATATGCTTAACAGCGAACTCATCAAAAAATGAAAATACCCCCCCCCCTTTTTAATTCCTACTATTAGTTTAAATTGTCCCTAAATACTAATATATTTTGTTCAAATTTTGAATCGTTAAAAAATGCTTTTTATTCATCCACTCAAGTTCAAATACATTTTTATAAACTTGTAGTGGATGACACTAAATGTTGATACAGTTTCTTCAATTATTAATTCATTAATTAAATTTAATTAATTTTTAACGCTTCAAATAGAGTTTTATCAGTCTGTATCGAAAATCGAGTTCAACAGGCAGTAGCTCAATCGGTAACATGCAAGGATTTCAGTATTTTTTGCATGAAGGTGAAGAATGCAAGCTCAATTCTTGCGAAAATTAATCATTTTTGATAAATTATTTATATTAATAGTAATAATTTTTAAAAAAGATTAAAATGAAATCTGCTATGCATACTTCAATGTATCATACCAGAACATCATTTCTTGAACGGCCAAGCACCACGTGCTCGTGCAAGTTGAATTATATTTTTTATCCATTTTAATTGTTTCTTTAAAATGAATGAGTCACTTTAGTATTGCAAACGATCCAAAATACTTTGTTTCTCATTGGTAGATAAAAAAAAATATCAAATTTCCTATTTCTTTGATTTCATATAATGAAAATGACATTTTTCTAGGTTTTATTTGCTGTAGTCATTATTATTTTTTTAAATCAGGGCTTTTGTAAATGCAATGACAACACGTTATTAAAAGATGATATATATTTTTTAGATGCACGTGCAGAGAGTAAAATTTTTATTTTTCGCCTGTGGATTTTTGTTGTCACCAAAAACTTCATCTCCAAAACAACATTATGCTCTGACATAAAAACAAATGCATTTGTAGCTGTAAATTTCTCTTACTTTATACTTACAAACACCATTTCTAGTACTGTGGAATGAATTCAGTTGATGTTACATCCGACATCTAACTGCACATTGCCTTACGCTCAATTGTGACTTCACATACTGATTTCCTCCACAAAGATGCGCTGCGAAAATCAAAATTAACCCTGTGCGGTCCTTCTGACTTCTCGTATGAATTAAATGATTTCCCTTGATTGATTGATTTCTTTTTGAATTTTTGAATGAATTTTGAATTAATTTTCTCACTCATTCGACTATATGCAAATTGTATGCAAATTGACTATATGCCCTGTATGCAAAATGCAGACATCGCAAAACCTTTAATAGCATGAATTTTATTTTCATTATACCATAGTTAGACATTTGAGAATCGTAATGTAATTAAGAAAACTGAGTAAACAATTAGGTTGAATTTTTTCAACAAATTGGTAATAAAATTTATCATAGAACAACAACTTTAAAAGATTAAAATGAAATCTGCTATGCCTATTTCAGTGTATCATGTCAGAACATCATTTCTTGAACGGCCAATCACCACGTGTTCGTGCGAGTTAAATTATATTTTTATTCATTTTAATCGTTTCATTGAATGAGTCACTTTAGTATTGCAAACGATCCAAAAAAAACTTTGTCTCGCATTGATTGCTTAAAAAAATATCGCATTTCTTATTTATTTCATTTCATATAATCACGTGCTCAAAATGACATTTTTCAAGGTTTTATTTGCTGTAGTCATTAACTTATTTTTATTAATCGTAGCTTTTGTAAATGTGATGGCAACGCTTTATTAAAAGCTGATTTTTTTAAGATGCTTGTACAGATAATAAAATTTCAATTTTTCACCTACGGGTTTCTGTTGACGCCACAAAACCTCATTCCTAAAACAAAATCATGTTCTTACATGATAAAAAGTACCTAAAATCAAATGATTTTTTGTTAACCTAAGTAGGAATTGACTTTCAAAACAATTTTTTATGTATATATTTATCTTGTTTCCCTTTACTTTCATTAAGAATTGTTTGTGTTTACCTGAGGAGAAAAAAAAGAAAGAGAAACAAGAAACTAATTTCATGCTTTGTTAATTTTAATCACCCTTCAAGTTAATGCGAATCTAGAAAATATTAAATGTTTTATTTTCAAATTTTACACTGAAAAAAATCGTGAAAATTTTGGCGATATCAGCAGTCAACGCACTGGAGATTATTTCAGCAAAAGATTTTTTTTCACCGTTATGCAAACGATAATTAACTATTAAGAAATATTTTTCGCATCTGCAAAATAACGCGTACGATAACGATATAGATTCTTTAATAAATTTAATTAAGTTGTTAATGCTCAAGTAAATTCTTAGATTAATTGAGTAACTACCATAACTATAACGTTTGACTGTTATTAATTAATCCTCAGAAATGTTTTTTTTTTGTTTTTTGAATATCTAAACAAATGTTTAATGCCAATGGAAGAAGCGTATATTGTTTATTTATACTTTATACATGTACGCATCTCTAGATTGATATTATATGTTAGAATATACTGGAATCGATAAACAATTTCAATAAATTCATTAGCCGTGGATTGGAAAAAAAATATATTTATATCAGCGGCAAATTAGGAAACGCCTATATCCTAAAGAATGCCATTACATATACAGAGAGACATAAATAATGCCATCCATTTTTCCAGAAAGGGTGCCCTCTGGTGGATATTTTGAAACTATTTTTTGGCCAAAATTTCATGAGTGAATCTTACGTATAGTCTATATACCAAATTTTGTTGTAATCCGTTTGCTCGTTTGTGTTGCATGATGCTATTTATAGTTGAAGTTTATTTATAACCTTTCTGAAATACTAAACAGCATGATAGACATAATAGATATAAATAATAGGTAGAATGATATGTATAATAAATATTGATAGACATAATAGGCATAAATAATAGATAGCTATATACATTATAGATATAAATAATAGATAGCTATATACATAGTAGATAAAATGATAGAGATATTATATATAAATAATAGATAGCTATATACATAACAGATAAAAAATAGAAATAATAGATATAAGTAATTGGCAGAATGATATGAATAATAAGTTGGATGATAGACATAATAGATAAAATGATAGACACAATAGATATAAATAATAGATAGCGATATGCATAATAGATAAAATGATAGGCATAATAGATATAAATAATAGGTAGTGATGTACATAATAGATAAACTTATAGACATAATAGATATGAATAATAGGTAGCAATATAGATAATAGATAAAATGATATACATAATAGATATAAATAACAGGTGGTGATATACATAATAGATAAAATGATAAGTAGTGATATATATAATAGATAAAATGATAGACATAATAGATATAAATAATAGATAGTGATATACATATTAGATAAAAAGATAGACATAATAGATATAAGTAATTGGTAGAATGATATGTATAATAAATAGAAAGATATCCATAATAAGTAGAATCATATGCATAGTAAATAGAAGGATATCCATAATAAGTAGAAGGATATGCATAATAAGTAGAAGGATATCCATAATAAGTAGAATTATATCCATGATAAGTGGAATGATATGCATAATAAGTAGAAGGATATGCATAATAAGTAGAAGGATATCCATAATAAGTATAATGATATCCATGATAAGAAGAATGATATACATTATAAGTAAAAGGATAGACACAATAGATAGAAGTAATAGGTAAAATGATATGCATAGTAAGTAGAATGATATACATAATAGATGAAATGATAGACATAATAGATATAAATAATAGATATAATGATATGCATAAAAAGTAAAGTGATATACATAATAGATAAAAAGATATACATTTTAGATGAGGCATCATACTTTGTACATAGAGAATAATCAGGAGAATATAAATAAGGACAAAAATGCATTTTTCAGATTTATATAGCTCTAAAATTTGGAAAATAATCTAACTTACGATTTTTTGTTTTTAATTATAATGATTTCTTTGCAATTATAATGTATATTTCAGACACGGGAAAAGAAAAAAAAGGTAACTTTTTAAATGCATATTCCAGTTTTAAACAAATTCCATTTATACCATAAAATAATTTTTGAAGAATAATTTTTTTCTCTTATTTTTCAAAATCAAATGCAGAGTCAGTAATTATTATAACTATATGTAGCAACATTACTGCTTGTATTGGCAGAAAAAGGTAACGAAATAAGAAATAAAAATTAAAAAGGAAAGCTGTCTACTAGTGTTTCTACAAACATTAATAAATATATTCAATAAAAAATAAGAATTAAAAACTAAAAAGGAAAGCTATCTACTATAGTTCTTGCAAACACTAAAAAAATATTAAATTAAAAAATGGATAGCATTTTTAAATTATGTTTTTCTATATTCCAAATTTTATTTTTAATATTAATATGTAACTAAATAAAATCTTGTAATTCATTTATTATACTTCAACTGAACGTAAATTTAATTAATAAATTATTAAATGTCGAAGTTTAAAAAGGATATCAAAAATTAATAACATGCATTATTAGATAATCTTATTATAGAATTTAGCTGTAAGGCAATAATGCTGAACAGAATTATCAAATAGAAATGCATATTTGTATTGAATACGAAAATGCAACGATAGAACGAGCTAAATTCGCTTTTGTTAATATCGTCTGCTGCTCAATTATCTTCTGTTAATATTGTTTTTTTTATCGTTTGTTACCAAAAAATAAATCGGGAAATTCTATATCGAAGATTAGAAATTATAGTTGTTGGAGTCTCAATTTAAATTGTGCTTTATTGTCTCTATTTAAGGTTAAAAATAAATATATAATAAATCTGTAGCAAAATTTTGTTCTAAACAATTTTAAATACGATTTTAATAAGCATATATGTATTGATTTATTAAATTTACAGACAGCAACTGCATGAAAGTGCGTTTATATGTTTCCCAATTAATTTTTTGAAATAAATTTTAAATTCTTTCATAATCAAGATTTTTTTCACTGTTGTACTTATGTTGACTTAAATATAAAATTCATTAGCTAATTTTTAGTTCAAGAATGAAACTTAATGTCCATTAAATTCCCAAAGTATTAAATTTTCAACTGGGCCGAGATAGCCTGGTTGGTAGAGCGTTGCTTTTGTATCACTTGGTTTTCGAGTTCGAACCAACCAGCCGAAGACCCTCGGTATGTGGTGGCTGGCGTATGCTAAATCTGTCGTGGTCACAAAGTCCTCCATGTCGAGGGTTTTACCATCGGGGAACTGGTTCAGAGGTGATCGTTCCCCGTTTCAGATCTAAATTACAATCTGAGAAGGAATGAATAAAATGCGTGAGTGAAATTTACCCACTAAAAATGGTTGTGACGTGTGTGAGCAAGAATTCAGACTTCTGCCCTTAGATGCAAAGGGGTCCATAACTTTAAAAGCTACTGCACCCCTCCTTCTATTGTACAACGGAACACGAGAACAGCAACGTTAAATTTTCAACTCAGTTTTTGTTATCATAAAAAATTGAAGATTCAGCGGTATTATTAGGAAATAGATTTAGTTTAATTTTGAATTTATCCCATGTTAAAAGAAAGCAAGGGTCTTTTTATAACAGAGATCATAATTTTGAGCCGTAGTCGTACGATAAGAAAGACACCTGAGATGGCATATTTATCACTAAAATTGCTGATTTGGAAGTCTCCACATCTCATTTACACTTTTTTGGATACTCCCACAAAAGAATATTTTTACATTTACTCTCATCACATAATGTAACAGCATACTTTAAAGCAGTTAAAATTATTTGATACAGATTTACAATTTTAGGTGAAATTTGCTTATTTAGATTCATTCAATTAGCTTATTAGGTTGCTTGTATAGACAAAGATACAAGCAGTTAACCTGTGGACAAATTTGTTTCAAAATTACCAAATTCGATATTTTTTGAAAATTTAAAATTGAATTTTAGATTAGAATGGCAACGGCTCGGAATTTACACTTTGAACTTAACGTTTTCCTCTAAAGCAATTAAAAATATTTGATACAAATCGGCAGTTTTTGAGCAAAATTTGCCTATCCAATTAGCTTGTTAAGTTTTTGCTTTATCATGAATAGACAAAAATACAAACAGTTAACCTGTGGACAAATTTGGTTCAAAATTACCAAATTTGGTAATTTAAAATTTTTGGAAATATAAAATTTAATTTTTTATTAAAATTTCAACGGTTTGGAATTTACATTTGAAATGTCTTCGATGTTAACACTTAAAAAAATGCTTGAAATGTTTTCCATTGAAATCATGTTTTTACGGCTAATACCTAAATCTTTAAAGATTGATGTTGGAATTGTTGATTGAAGTCTCGTATTTTTATTGAGCTTGTATTTTTCTTACAGTACAGTCTACAGATATTTTCCACAATAATTTAAAAACAAGTTTTAAAAAGAATTTGAAGGAGATAACGATGTGATTCTTTAATTCCAAACCGCATAGTATAAAGATGTTTAAAGCTTGATCTGTGTATATTTACTTTATATATGATATTTTCCTTTTATTATGTTAACAGAGAACTGTGCTCATGAAAGAAAAAATGAATTTATTACCATCGTAATACACACGAGTACAGATTTGGTAACTAAGAGCAATTAACAGTTTTCTTGTAAAACTTAATTAAATATTTTTAATGAATTAAAAAATTAGTAAACAATTTACAGAACCAAAACTGACAGGATAAAAAAACTTTATTTTGAATTTTAAATTAGTTTAAAAATGACTTTTATGCTATTATACGCTCCAAAGTTTTTCAAATAAAATGCAGCGTAAAGATACAAAATAACATTAAAACATACGTAAATTCAAATATAAAAATCAACGTAACTTCCTCAAACATATTCTAAGAAACAAAATTCAAACGGTTTTATGTATAGAAAAAAAAAAACTTCTCAAACATTAAAATATGAACAGAAATATAAAAAGTTCACGTGTGATCAAAAACTGACTTTTTAACGTAGTCACTTACTTTAAAAAAAAAACCAAATAAATAAAAATGATAATGTAAGAACTAGAAATACAGGGTATCCATAATTAAACGACCCTAATTTAAAGTTGTCTACAGGCGGAACTATTGTTAAGAAAGTTATGAAATTTTGTATAGTACATAATAAAGGGACGGGAATTTGTTTTGTTAAAAAAATAGTTCAAGATTTCGCCACCAGCGGCAGTTTTTCAAATGAACTACACAATTAGTACATTTTCGACAAATTTCCTTACAACAAAACATGCTCAACATGTCGGTCATCATCTTTCGCTCCCATCTGGAATCGTAAGGTGGCATCTTCCACAGTTGACCACAGCATGCACTTCATTGCCTTTCGAGCCCAATTTTCATGCAAGATGGAGCTCCTCCACACATTAGCCGTTGTGTAAAGGACGTTCTCTATAATCATTTTATAGAAGAACGTGTCATCAACCGTCACTTTCATGATCTGTGGCCTCCCCGATCTCCAGACCTAAATCCATGTGGCTTTCGGTTTTGGGGGCATTTAAAACATCGGTAATCCAAAAACTTTATTTGATTTAAAAAGCAAGCATCTTACAATTTCCCAGAACGCAAAAGGGTCAACGATGTTTTGTTTTAATTAAATTTGTCAAAAATACAATAAATGTGTAATTCATTTGAAAAACTGCCCCTGGTGGTGAAATTTCGAACTATAATTTTATTAGCTCAAACCAATTCCCATTCCTTCATCACGTCCTATACAAAATTTCATGCCGGCTCTCTGGCTCAGAGGTAGCGCGTCTTCCTCGTGTTCTGGTATTTCCGAGTTCGAGTCCCGATTCGAGCATGGATGTTCTTCTGTGTGCTGTCTGTGAGAGATGTGACTGTGCCCCCCTGTAAAAAGGGGCTGTGCAAGCAAATGTGGTGAGTGTGTAGCTAAGTCGTACTCTTGGCTCTTGATGACGCTACTTCAGAAACAAGAGACGCTCCTTTCGGCTTAAATATGCTGCTACATCAGCGGGGGGCTTATCCATGGCAAGTGCCATAAGTAACAACAACAAAATTTCATAATCTTCTGAACAATGGTTTCGTGGGCTGGGATGGGCCGGTTGGTCGAGCGTTGGACTCGTACTCCTTAGGTTACGAGTTCGAAACTAACCGGTCAAAATATTCCCCAAGTGTATGGCGATTGGCGCTCGTTAAATCTGTTCGTGGTCGCAAAGTCCTCCATATCGAGAGTAATACCACTGGGAGTACTGGGCCAGATCTGATCGTTCTCTGTTCCAGTTCTAAATTACGATCTGAGATGTACGAATGAATTTGCATGCTTGTAGTCCGCCCCCTAAAAAGGGTTTGTGACGTGTGTGTAGCTTAGTCGTACTCTTGGCCCTAGATGGCGCTACTTGTGAAATCTAAGAGACGCATTTCTTAGGCTTAAAATCTGCTGATCGTATGAGTGGGGGCTTGTCCACGGCAAGTGCCATTAGTCACAACACAATAGTTTCGCCTGTAGACAACTTTAAAGTGGGGTTGTTTAATTATGGAAACCCTATATATGAACTAAACTGGAAACGCATTATTATTATTAAGCTCATTCAAAGGTAAAAAATAAATAAATAGATGAAGAATTCTTTAAAACATCCAAAGAATTGTTCTTAGAAGTAAAAGCATCAACCACAAGATACGCAAGGGATTTAAAATGTGAGCTAAGTACATTTATAGGGCATTAGTAGCCCCTAATACAATCGATACAGCATAAATATCAGAACAAAATAAAAATGCGTGCTACACATAAAAATTTGCTTGTAACATTCCTATCCTCCATTCGTGCATGGGAAGCATCACACGTTTTTTAACATATCGATTGTTTATTTCCTAAATTTGAATCTAAATCGCCCACATAAACTTACCCCTCTAGAAAAAAAAATTACATAAGCGCGTTACTTATAACGAAAACGCAAAATTATAGGCTGATTCATCGATGATATTAGATTGAGATTCTAAAAACGAAACATTTGCCGAAACTCCCATTTCATGTTCGAAGCTCTTTAAAGGTAATATGTTTACGGGTGTCGCCATTTACGGGTGTCGCCATTTACGGGTGTCGCCATTCTGTATTTGCGGTTCATCGATTATTGGTCTTTCGAAAATTCCACTGTTCGGAATTGCTCGCTTGGTATTACGTTGTCACTTACATTGCATGAAATAACGAGTAAATGAATACAGCATCGAGGTTTGTAACCTTCAATGCGCTTGTTTACTCAAACCTTTTGTAAATTCACGCTTTTTGTATAAACAGATAGAAAACATCGGAGCATAGATGTGTAATAATATTTTCTTGGATGCTGTTTTTGAATTTGCATATTTTTTTCGGTAATCAGTGTTATTATCGTGTCAGAACATGATGTTATTTTGGGAAAGAGGTATATGTGGCGCTGCGATCAACGCTTACATTGAAGTGGAGTGAAATGAGAAGAAAACAGAACTGCTCTAATAAAAAGCGCGTGCGGTAGTTTTGGTACGGCAGTGATCGTTGTAAATATTTTCGTGTTCGTTTTCGTTTTAGACTTCAAGTAAAAGTCTGTTTTAAATAAATTATTTTTGTAGAATGGTGTATATGCTGATTTAAATAATACACACGCCACCACAGTATACAAAAAAAAACCCGTTGGCGAAAAATTGATTTTTTGTTATCTGCACGGGCACCTCAAAAAATCAGCTTTTAATAACACGTTGCCATCCCATTTACAAAAGCTCTGATTTTAAAAAAAATACGTTAATGACTACAGCAAATAAAACCTAGAAAAAATCTCATTTTGAGCACGCGATTACATAAAATGAAATAAATAGGAAATGTGATATTTTTTTTAAAAAAAATCAATGCGAGACAAAGTTTTTTTGGATCGTTTGCAATACTAAAGTGACTCATTCGATGAAACGATTAAAATGAATAAAAATATAATTTAACTCGCATGAGCACGTGTGATCGGCAGCTCAAGAAAGTGTGTTCTGACATGATACATTGAAATATGCTTAGCAGATTTCCTTTTAATCGTTTATTATTTTATTTTCTTGTGTATGTAGTATGGAGAAAGTGTGGTTATCGTTTAGAAAAACGAATAACTACGCCTTAGAACTTCCTGAGTTCAAAAAACACTTCTGTTTGTGATACAGATAAATCAAAAACGATTTTAACTATACTGTTGAAAATTAGTATATTGTCGTTACATTAAATGTGCAGATTTTTATCGAATTTTGTGTAAAATCTGTTCAGAGGAAGTCCAACTATTCGAATATAAGTTAACATAGTAATTACAAATCTTTGAGACCTAAATAGATAACATTTAGCACTTAGACTTAACATCGGTAGTGTAGATATCTGTCAAATTTTGGGCAAACTCCAGCAACTAGTCAGTCTGTCTATACTATTTAATCGAATGAGTCACTTTTGTGTTACAAATGATAAAAAACACTTTGTCTCGTATTTATTGTTTTAAAAAATATCACATTTCCTATTTACTTCATTTCATATAATCACGTGCTCAAAATGGCATTTTTCTAGGTTTTATTTGCTGTAGTCTTTAATTAGTTTATTTTTTTAAATCTGAGCTTTTGTAAGTGGGATGGCAACGTGTTATTAAAAGCTGTTTTTTTTAGATGCTCGTGCAGATAATAAAATTTCAATTTTTCGTCTACAGATTTTTTTATTTTTCGCTTACGGATTTTTGTTGACTCCTCAAAACATCATTCCTAAAACAATATCATGTTCTGAGATGATAAAAATGTGATAATGGGGATTTAATAAAAAGAAATTGATTCTAGATATATAGGTACTAAATTTTTCTTGTCCTCTAAGAGTTCTTCTTATAAACTCTTCTTTCTGAACGATTGCAATTGGCAGTCTTCTAAATTTTTCCTCGTATCTTCTTCTCTTTTTAAAAGCTCGTCCACTTCCTGAAATTGTCATCGAATGATTCACTTTAGTAATGCAACTGATCCAAAAAACGTTTTGTCTCGCATTGATTGTTAAAAAAATATCACATTTCCTATTTATTTCATTTCATATAATCACGTGCTCAAAATGAGATTTTTCTAGGTTTTATTTGCGGTAGTCATTAACTTATTTTTCTTAATCAGAGCTTTTGTAAATGAAACGGACAAGCGTTATGAAAAGCTGATTTTTTGAGATGCTCGTGCAGATAATAAATTGTTTATTTCTGGCCCACGGATTTTTGTTGACGCCACAAACTTTAATCCCAAAACAATACCATGTTCTCACATGATAATAATGATATTTTCGGAACAGACTATTTTTTATGGCATGTGTCTATCAACCAAGCTAAATATTACGGGCCTCACAACAAACTTTTGGATTGAAAGAGACATTGCAAATACCATTTTCCTCACTTTGGGAATTTAAAATCTTGGACGGTTCTCGTATAGGTACATGTAGGCCGTACAAAGAATTTTCTTTTAGATACAGATTCCTGCTCTTTCAGGTTATAACTTGACATGGTCCACCAAAATATATTCATTACCAAAGCTCCAAGCAAGGACTCAAATAAGTTTCAATCTGTATATCCACCTCATAAAGACATGCAGACTTCTAAGGTCTTCTAATAAGATTCTCCCCCACCCAAGGACAGACTTTACTAAGAAGTGATCGATTTCCCATGTATTGGTAGGACAGAAGACAGAGTTATAAGGCCCCTCTGTCTTCTTTTACGGTCTTCAACTGACCAGAATATTCCAATAGCCCTCACTGACTTGCTTTAACTGCTCCCCGCGTTTTAATAAAGGAACTGATAACTAAATAAATTCTTCTTGGTTAATATATTTTATAAAGTAAAATATTTACAAATATTTACATTGAGTAAGCGCATTATTTAATAATTTCATTATAGGACTTAATTCCTTCGAGTAACTATTCTAATAGGTTGGAACTACTTGTTTATTTTTACAGGTCCGTTGTAATAATTACTTGACTATTTTTATATTACTGTATAAACGCCAAAAAATGCGCTTGGCAATTTTCAAATGATGCCAAGATTGCCAAGATCCATCGTATATAAAAGGTCAAAATTTTGCCAAGATAGTTGAATTGTCAGTTTTACTTGACATACATTCCAATAAAATGCATTAACTTGGCGATTTTCAGATTATGTCAAGTTTTCCAAGATCCATTATATATAAAATAAGATAGTTGCACAGACAGTTTTACTTGGCCTGCATTCCAAGAAAATACTTTTACTTGGCGATATTCAGATTATGTCAAGTTTGCCAAGATTCATTATATGTATATAAAATGATAAGATAGTCTCATTGCCACTTTCACTTGGCATGCCTTCCAATAAAATGCTTTTACTTGGCGATATTCAGATTATGTCAAGTTTGCCAAGATCCATTATATATAAAATGATAAGATAGTTGCACTGCCAGTTTCACTTGGCATGCATTCTAATAAAACGCATTAACTTGGCGATTTTTAGATTATATCAAGTTTGCCAAGATTCATTACATATAAAATGCCAAAATTTTGTCAAGATAGTTGAATTGCCAGTTTTACTTGGCATGCATTCCAATAAAATGCATTAACTTGGCGATTTTCAGATTATGTCAAGTTCACCAAGATTCATTATATATAAAATTATAAGATCGTAGCACTGCCATTTTTACTTGGCATGCATTCCAAGAAAATGCATTTACATTACGATATTCAAACTTCGCCGAGATCCATTATATATTATATACACCCAAATTGCTGTTGCCAGTTTTACTTGGTAATTTTCAGATAATTACATCGGTATCATCAAGCTCCATTACACATAAGAGGAAAACATTTATCCAAGATTGTTTATAGTTTCGGGTTTACTTGGCGGTTTTTGGATTACACCAAGACTGCCAACATATAGCTGCATATTGTCATTTGTCAGGTTAGCGATATTTTAAAAAATTTTGAGATTTATCATGGGAATTTAGAATTTAGAATGAGTGTGGGCTAGAAGTCAGACTTCTGCCCTCAGATGCTGAGGGGTGCATATCCTCAGAAACTACTGCACCCCACCTTGACATGAGAACAACAACAACAATTAAATGTGATAAGATTAGTTCATCATTAATATATAAGTGCTATTAATACATTGGACCTTCATCTGGTTGACGAAGGTGAATAGTTTTAAATTATTACCTCACCTAAGCTTGTAACTTTTTTTTCAACATCAAATCGTAATTTATATCAAAGCCAGGTTAGCATTTTTTTTCACATCCTTTTACAATACGGCGTGTTTTATATTTAATATATAAGATTTGGCCTTTTGATTTAAATAGACAATAAGAAGCAAATTTACAAAATTGTTCACGTTTTTGGTCAAACAGCAAATGTTTATACAATATAATTAGTTTTGTGTTAAATAAATTATATAGCCCATACACAATATAGCGCAAACTCACAAAACAAAGCATGTTTGTATAGCATAGTTGAATATGAAATTTAATACAGGTTTATAATTGTATAAAATCAAAAAGGTACTTACGTATTAGCCCGTCGATCTTATCAGCAAATTTGAAGGCGTCGCCAATTAGTTACTAAACCTTCATTATTTTAATAATTCTTCAAACCTTAACTGTCGTCCCCTATTTTGTTGGTTTCGTTCGGCGTCGACAGTTTATCGCCAAATTTGAATTTGTCGCCAATGAGCTACTAAACCGTTGGTGTCGGCGGTCTAATACGTAAATACCGCCAAAAAATTCATACCAAATTTCATTTTTCTTGCTTGCTGTGTTCACATACAGTACAACAGGCAAGTAAAAACTTTCATACGGTCATTTTTGAAAATTATTTTTGTCATGATTAACAAAAACGGTCGTAATCTCTCAAACGCTTCAAAGACTGATACACAGACAGACAGTTATTGCATTGGTATGTTTCATTCATAATTTAATAGACATCGAAAAATACCATACACAAAATGTTATCTATTTCATCGTTTCGTTTTTGCTTCATTTCATCTAAATGCTCGCGAACGGACAGACAGACAAATATAATGTCAACGAGAGTGACCTGATAATTCAAAATCTAAAATTTTGAATTAGATAGCAATTGCCAAATTTCCTCAGGTTAGTTAGTTGTGTTTTTGAATTATACATATCAACTGTCGAATTTCATCATATTAACTAGCTTTGTTTTTAAGTTATGTTGTTGTTATTATGCATACCAATACGTTTTTGAGTCATACATACAATTTGTCAAATTTCTCAAATTCAGCCAGTTGTGTTTTTGAGTTATTCATCAAAATCGTCAAATTTAATCCAATTAGATCGTTGTGTTTTTAGTCATATATAACAACTGTCGAATTTCATCACTTTAGCTTGTTGCATTTTTGAGTCATACACACCAATAATCAAATTACATCAGTTTAGCCAGTTGTGTTTTTGAGCTAGATACCATTTGTCGAATTTTATCAGCTTAGCTAATTACAGTTTTTGAACTGGTTGTGTTTTGGAGTTATCTGTTTACAGAAGGCATATTAAAATTTTAAGGATCCCTTTAAAGTATTCTTAAAACAGATGTAATTCTTAAAATCATTCGGGAAGATTTAAAACATCAAAATTTATCAAATTGTTGTATTCGAATCTTTTGATGGTTTTAATACTTGTTCTTTAAGAACATCATGTTCTTAAAGAAAAAGTTTGACTTTCAAGCGTCCATTTAGTAGTAGGCCCTTAATCTATTTAATGTCTTAAAATTACTAAAAATGCTTATTTATTGCTCAAATAACGTTTTTTGACATCAAAACAATATCATATTGGAATATGGCCTAATTTATTTATTTTATATTATTTATTATGGCCTAATTGATTTTTTTATTGAATATTGTCTGTAATAAATTTTATTTTTTCAGTTAATGCCTTAAAAATTCTTCTAAATAACGTCAGTGCTTCAAGGCAATGGACAGAATTGTTCGCTTTTTGTTAATGAAAACAAATGGCTAATTTTATAATAAATGTAAATAAATGGCTAATTTTATAATAAATGTAAATAAATGGCTAATTTTCTAATAAATGTAAATAAATGGCTAATTTTATAATTTCCAGTACGAAATATTTCAAACAAAAGTATTCCAATTCTTGTTATTTAATTTGTTCTGCTGTGTTTTATTGTTTTTATTTCTTATTGTTTTAGAGCTGGCATTGTTTTTTCAAATGCTCCAACAAAACTGACAATCAACAAATTCTTTCCTAAAAATTATTTTGTTTTTTAGATACTCATTATTTAAATTAATTAATTTCACTTTTATATTATGGTGTTCTCTTAATAATATTTAATCGTGTATTTGCTTAGAGAAAATAAACAAACGAGAAAATATTTCAGGGTTATTTTTTTAAAACGATTTTCCTTTTTGGCAGAGAAAGAAATCGTTTTTATTTTGAGGTTTAAAATTGCATTTCTGTTTATTTTAACTAATAAATAGAACTAATATACTTTTTATTATTCAAAACATATGTAATATAGTTATACTTTTATTAATTAGTTAAAAATTGTGGCTCAATGGGAAATAAATTCTATTATTAAATACTAAAGATTATTTTAGCAAAAATGTCCGCTAAAATACGATGCTAAGTACAATTTATTTTAGATATAATATTAAAATTGGCAATTTTTATACAATGTCAAAAATAATTGAGAGAATACCTTAATTTTGCTCGTTAAATCAAACTTTTAATATAAATAACACATTACCGAAAAGTGGAAATATGTTTTTATTTTTACACATAGCAATTTAAAGTGGAAATTTAAAAAAAATCAACGAAAAACCTCTACAATGAAAAAAATTAGAAGTATTTTAAATTAACATACGCAAATTTTTGCCTTAAAAAATTGAGAATACACCAACGAAATTTTTGTATTATTTCGAGAAGAGAGAAACTCAATATTTAATTGCATGTATTTTGACTTTCATATTGATCTTTAAACCTATTTGACGAATTTTCGGTGCTATTTGCAGATATTTTACCCCATTTGTTTTATATGCGTTTTATTATCATGTCAGAACATGATGTTGCTTTGGGGATGAGGTTTGTGCCATGAGGTTTATTATCGGCATGAGCATCTCAAAAAATCAGCTTTTAATAACGCATTTCCAATGCATTTACAAAACCTCCGATTTTAAAAAAATAAGTTGATGACTACAGCAAATAAAACCTAGAAAAATATCATTTTCATCACGTGATTATATGAAATGAACTAAATAGAAAATGGGATATTTTTTAAAAACAATAAATGCGAGACAAAATTTTTTTGGATTGTTTACAATGCTAAAATGACTCATTCAATGAAACAATTAAAATGAATAAAAATATGATTTAACTCGCGCGAGTACGTGGTGCTTGGCCGTTCAAGGAATAATGTTCTGGCATGATACATTGAAATATGCATAGCAGATTTCATTTTAATCTTTTAATCATGTCAGAACATGATTTTGTTTTACGGGATGAGGTTTTTAGTGTCAACAAAAATCCGTAGGCGGAAAATAAAAATTTTATTTCTATGTTTCGGCTTTTGAACCACTATTTCGAATATGGCCCACAGATATTCAATGGTATAGTTGGTGTGTGTTAACATCACTATAAAAAACAAAAGACATGCAATTAAATATCGATAATTTCTTTCTTTGCGAGATGTTACAAATATTTCGTTGGTGTATTCTCAATTTTTTGAAGCAAAAATCTACGTATGTTTATTTAAAATGCTTCTGAAAATTTTCAGTTCAGAGGTTTTTCGTTGATTTTTCTTTATTTTTATTTTAAATGAAACTATATGTTATGTGTAAAAATAAAAACATGTTTGCACTTCCCAGTAATGGGTTATCTATATTGAGATTCGAATTTATTAAGTAAAAGTAAGGTGAACTTTCAATTGTTTGAGCCACTGTAAGTCGTAAACTAATTCCTTTTAGTTATAAAAATGCAATAGAAATCAAGTTCAAACAATTTTATTTTCATTTCTTTTTTTTTTATCAAGATTTAATTTAAGTTGCAAGGATTAACGGCATTTCTTTACAAATTGTAGCCAACTTCATTTAAAATATTAGAAGATTTAATTGTGTTTTTAAACATAAATACACTGAAATAATGCATCATTTTAAAGTGAATCTTAAAGGGAATGGAATGGAAACCAATGGAATGAAATCAGACAGAATTATAGAATTAATTTACTTGCATGTAATGCATATTGAATGCAACGCTTCTTTTTATACCTACAATTAGCTCACATTTTCCCTATATATATATATATATATATATATATATATATATATATATATATATATATATAATCTTTTTTATTCATCCACTCAAGTTCGTATTATTTTTTTAAACTTGTAGTGGATGACACTTGATATTAATGCAATTTTTTCATATATTATTACATTATATTTTATTATATTATTAAAAATTATTATATTATTAATAACTAGAGAATTCAGTTTTCCCCTCACTCTAATGAGGTTAGACTTAACGTCTTTTCGACCGATTATTTCAAACGGTTATGTCTATTTTCTTAATGTTTGAGGCATTTAAAATTAAGCAATGTTAATTAATCGATTTTAAGGATTCATTTTGAAGTACTTTTGAATTAAAGTAATACAGAATTTAAAAAAATTAAAAATCTCTAATTTGTATTGCGTTACCTGAACTGGCTTAGAAAATTCCCGCATTTGCGTTGCCTGAATTGGCGTTGAATTTTCAATACCAATTTTCACCTCAATTGGCGTTGAATTTTCAATACCAATTGAGCATATCCTGATTCTGTTCTGATCGATTTTTAATGAATACGAATTTGATTTTGTTTTGATCAACTGTAATTATTTATAGCTATAATTATTTATATTAACCATTTATATTTATAATTAATCAGCTATATTTATTTATATAAATTTTGACCAGCTATAATTATTTATATTAATTGTAATTATTTAATATAAAGTAACTGAAATAAAAATTATCTTTGTTGATCTAAGTAGGAATTGACTTAATTTTTTGTTTTATATTATTTGTTTTAATTTCAGAATACTTTGCAATTTTTCCAATAGAAGAAAGTGGAATTACTCCATTTTCCAAATTTTTAATATTCTTCCATAACATAGCAAGTTTTGTATTTAACTCATTATTCGCCATATAATGATAAAAGTCGAGGATGCATTTTGAATCTCTTTCTTTGACCAATTGAGTTCAAAATATGTAGTGGATCTCCAATTTAAGGATCAATATTACTTACTAAATTACATTTATCTTATTTGCTTCAATTTTCAGTTATAACATTCAGATATTTTAAAGTGGTGTTATTGATAGAGTAGATACTAATTGTTTTTGTATAATGACATAAGTGAAGAAAAATTCTTTCAAGACGCTTTACAAGGCAAACTACTGTGCATAGAGTTACCAAATTTGGTAAATAATCATTTTGGGGGGCTCAAGAAGTTTTTAAATTTTTAATTAGATTTTTAATTAAAAAGCGATCTAAATATTAGTTGTTCTTCAATAATTTATGCATTCGATGCCTATTATAGCACAAAACCACATTTTTACAATCGTAAAAATTTTTAAAATCAGCGTTTCAGTGTTACAAAACTATTTCAGTGCAATTTCATATCCATTTTTGATAATTTTTTCAAAAATTGTGTAATTCATAATTGTTTTATTGTTTTAATAATTATGTTTATAATAACACGAGGTACAAGAATAAAAATAATTTTTTTTCTTCATATAATCAAATAGAAAATATAGAAATCAATAGAAAGACTTATAATTACATCACCCCAATTATCCTGATTTTTCTCATTTCTCATTTTCTAAATATCTAATTTTTCTGATTTCTAAATATCTCGTAGTAAATAAATATATATATAATTTGAAAAGTTACAATAGAAAATTTTATTTTTTAGTATACATCATACGAACACGAATTGGTTCCTTTATTTTTCTATATGAAGTTTACCATTTCTTTCAGTATACGAACAAGTACTGGTTCTTTTATTTTTCTATATGAAGCTTACGATTTAATTCGATATACGAACAAGTATTGGTTATTTTATTTTTTATATGAAGTTTACCATTTCATTCGATATATGAACAGGTGCTGTTTTTTTATATGAATTTCACCATTTCATTCGATATATGAACAGGCATTTGTTATTTTATTTTTTATATGAAGTTAACCATTTCATTCGATATACGAACAAGTATTGGTTATTTTATTTTTTATATGAAGTTAACCATTTCATTCGATATATGAAAAGGTATTTTTTAATATGAAGTTTACCGTTTTATTCGATATATGAACACGCATTGGTTCGTTTATTTTTCTATATGAAGCTTACCATTTCATTCGATATACGACCAAGTATGGTTTTTTTTATTTTTCTATATGAAGTTTACCATTTTATTCGATATACGAACACATATGAGTTCTTTTATTTTTCTTTATGAAGCTTACCATTTTATTCGATGTATGAACATGTTTGGGTTCTTTTATTTTTCTATATGAAGCTTACCATTTCATTCGATATTTGAACACGTATGGGTTCTTCTATTTATCTATATGAAGCTTACCATTTCATTCGATATTTGAACACGTATGAGTTATTTTATTTTACTATATGAAGCTTTCCATTTTATTCGATATTTGAACTCGTATTTGTTATCTTGTTTTTCTATATGAAGCTTACCATTTTATTTGGTATATGAACAGGTATTGGTCCTTTTATTTTTCTATATGAAGCTTACCATTTCATTCGATATATGAGCCTGTATGGGTTCTTTTATTTTTCTTTATAAAGCTTACAATTACACTCGATATATAGTTGGAAAAGTTCGGATAATAGTTTGGACAATATGCCGAAAATATTATGAAAGTATTTTTTCAATATTGCGACAACCTGAAACTATAATAAAAAAAGCCTTTAATTTCATAATTTTTTTAAAAAGGAATATAGAGCAACTAAAATGAGCGTGAGATGGAAGAAACTACTTCGAATTTATCCAAAATGATTCTTTAAATACTGTAAAAAAAAAAGGTGATTTTTTGTATACAAAAAATAATCTTGTTTTTTTATAATTAAAAGAAATTATTTTATTTCTGATGAAATATTACAAAAAATATATAAAGAAATTCAGGCTTAAAATTAATATTCGAGAATATTTTTGAATCAGTGATGTTCATTCTGAAACTCTATTTGAAAAATTGAAATGTTTACCGATATATAGTTAATTGTCATTCGATACCGATATATAGTTAATTGCCATTTAATTTTTTATTTTGCACAAATCTGAAATTAAAAATTAGTGTGTCAGAAATTTTAAAAAAGATTTTTTTTAATATCAATTAGTATGCGAAACAATATCTTTTATTCTATTGCTTTTTTTTAAAATAAAGATTAAACTGTTCTTACCGAAAATTCATGTTCACTTATTTTTGATTCCAATAATTTTCATTTCAAATATTTTTTCATCAATATCAATTTCTGAAAATAAATTTGGCTTAAATAATAATAATAAAAATTAGTTGTTATCTACCTCAAGTAACAATTTAATTTTCAAGTAAATACTCTTAAAATATAACATTTGTTTCTTTGTTTGTTTGAGTGCGTTTAAAAGTTAAAATGCGCTTTTGAATCAATCTAATTCACAAAGATTTAAGAGAATTTTAGAAAATTTCATTGCTTGTGTAAATTTTATATGTTTAAAATAATAAAATGTTAATATTATTTGCCATAGATAATAAGCCATAAAATTAGGTGTAT
>JAOUZG010003205.1:247814-260158 GCA_026289955.1 Argiope argentata
TATTATGTTTAAAATAATTGTTTGCCATAGGTAATATTAAATAAAATCACATGTACTTAATTAAATTTATCAATATGCTGGTCACGCATTTGTTTAAAACGACCAAATCGAAAATATTCAAAACAAATAATTCAATTTTGATTTATTAAATTATTTATGCTGTTATTCATTTTTTTCTTTGAATTTATTACCTTTAACAGATAAATTGCTTCACATAATTCTAAAAATGTGTCTATTTCTTTGAATTTTTGCCTTTTAGTCACCACCAATATATTTATATATATAAATAAGTATAAATATTATGTTTCAAATAATTGTTTGCCAGAGGTAATATTAAATAAAATTACACGTACTGAATTAAATTTATAAATCTGCTGGTCACGCATTTGCTTGAAAAAAACCAAATCGAAAATACACAAAACAAATAATTCAATTTTGATTTATTAAATTTTTTATGCTATTATTCAATTTTTTCCTTTGGATTTATTAATTTTAACAGATAAATTGCTTCACATAATTCTCAAAATGTGTTTAATTCTTTGAATTTTTGCATTTTAGTTACCACCAAGCGATATTTGATTTGCGGATGGCCCCTCCGAATCCCCTTCGTTATCATCCTGTATTTTCCACCGCCCACTACTTCCCCGCGCCTCTCCCCCCCCCCCTACATGCGCTCGCCCATCCGATCGCACGGCGAGAGAAGAGCTCTACTGGTCTGAATGCGCGGTCGTCCTGCGCCTAAGCCAGTCCGTGGCGCCGGTCAATACTACCACCACCAAACGCGATTTCTGAAAGCATTTTCCATGTTCTCCAGCGACAGGAAAACCATGGACTAGGCCCTTGCTTCCTCCCACAGACTGCAAATCCAACGTCTGCTTGCGAAGAATTGATGCCAAACGATTTTTCGAATTCTTCTTGCTACCAGCACAACTCACAGTTTGACAGTTCGACTGGCTGCTAGCTAGAAGCAGCGGGGAAAATATTCCACGCCGAATTTATTTATAATTTATTTTTTTCATTTTTATTCATTCTTGTTCCACAAAACTGCGTTAAATCCGAATTGTTTCTGTTATTTATCCTCGCGTGATCAGAATCGAAGATAATATTATTTAAAAGAAAGAATTAATAAATATCGTTCGGAATCTGAAATTTAATTTATTTATTTTCTAATCGCGGGGGAAAAAAATATCGTCTGCAATAGCAGAATTGTTATACGAACACGAACACATTCGTCTCGCAGCAGTTTCAGAACGATTCAGATGTCTGCTACCTTGGAAATTGTTGTGAATGATTCATTTTCTGACGAACATGTAACTTAAAGAAGATCGTCTGCTACATTTTCACATAGAAAGGGAGGAAAGTAACTGTTCTACTGAACCAAGTGCTCGTTCAACGGACTATAGCTACCTGATGCTTGCTTGGTACGGTAAGTACCAAAACATTTTTATTTTCTTAATTGCAAGCTAGTAATTTATTCTTTATTAAAATCTGAATAATGAAATGGATTTTCTTTAGCTAAAAACTCACTTCATTTCAGTTTCAATAAAATAAAATAATAAACTGGGAAAAAAAGAGTAAAATATCACATATAAAATAAGGGTTTCCAATTTGAATTGTGTTTGATTGTTTTAAAATTTAAATAATAACAAAATTATTTAGAAGAGAACTTATTTTTAAAGAAATAAATAAATGGATAAATGAAGAAAAAACTGTGTATAATTAAAAAATTATAAACCAGGCATTGGTAATGTTATAAGTTATATAAATATATAACTGCTTGAATTTCGTAAGATTTGCATATTATTATAAAGGATTGTTCTGGTGATAAAGTAAAATCTCAAGGTTATGAAACAGAAAAACCCTTTAAAATGTGATATTATTTTTTTACTGTTTATTCATAAAAAGACAAAACTATATTTATGTTTATTACATTCACCCGTTAAAATTGCTGTAATTTCATTTTAACCAGATGAAATTATATACATTTTTCCAAAAAAAGAAAAGAAAAGATAAAAGGGTATATATTATGTTAATCGCTCTGAAGTATTTCAAAAATGCAAATGAATAAATATCTTTCAAATAACTTAATAAAATATACCTAAAAAATTTTTTTGGAAATATATAAATAAAAACATTTTTCAGCACCTTTGTCGAAATATGTGCACAAATTGACAGTAACAAATAATAATTTTTCTAAATGCAAGAAAAACTATATTTTTCTTCCCAATTAAAAATAATTTTATTGTGTTATATAGTATATCCAGTTTATTCAAATGCATTTTTAAACTTTGATGCTTGAAATGCTTCATTTTAAATATATTATTCTTTTAATCAAATCATGCTAAAACTAATAAAGAATTACTTTTGGTGTTAGAAACGAAATTAATATGGGAAAAGCTGATACGTGAAGAACTTAATGTAATTTTAATAATTAAAACTTTTCTTCTTTAAAGTAACTTCGAAGATTTATTTTTAATAATATTATACTCTTAATATAATAGTAAACTTTTATTGTTTTATAAAGCAAGTTATAAATCATTTGTGAAATGAAGAATCATTTAAGAAAACTTATAAATTATTTTAAGAAATTTCCTTTTTTTTACTTGATTGTGTTGTGTATTTTTTTAAAAAAAATAATAATATTTTTTAAAAAATCAAAAATGAATCATGCAAACGAATGAAAAACAATGAATTGAAAAAGCAGATAGTGAGTAAAGAAATTAAAACAATTCCTTATATTTCCTCTTACTAAAATATTCAAAGATTTAAAAAGAATGGTTTTCAGAACCATCTGTTCAAAAACTCGAACTATTACCAAATTAATTGTCTATATAAGCAATAAAATTTCATTATATCTAAGTATTATAGTAGTGATTTCTACTATCTCTGATTAAATTATTCCCATTTTTTTCAAAATTATTTAAATTTTATCTAAAATTGCAAATTACTTGTCAAATTACAGATCCTATTACGAACAGAAATGAGTTACTATAAATCTTTAGTAATTAAATTCAGTTATTCAGAAGACTTTAGTTTAAGATAAGTAATTTTTGTCTTCTAGAACATTTCATTCCCAAAAATGTCTCGACATCTTGTGTTTGTTTCTTGATGAAAGAATTTTTATCTAAAAAATATGTTTTATGGGGGAAAAAACCCTTTTTTTGAAATTTTTCTATTAAATTTCGTTTAAATTTCATTTGTAAATTTTTTTAATGAAATGTTTTAATTTTAGCAATTTTTTAGCGTCACTTTGTGATTTTATGAATGTAAATATCTAATTTATCAGACCCAAGTTTAAAAACCATAAGACAATTTTTTAAAAGTCTAAAGCATATTCCTTCACGTCATAATTTTCTAAAATTAACGTATAAGAATTACCTATTTAGTTTCAAATTACCAAAATTACTATATTAAGTAAACTTATGGTCGCTGTAAAACCTAAACATATAAAAGATGCTGTATTTCGAAAAAAATTTAATTTATAAAAACATTTTCAAATTTAAAATTATTTTTGTATTATGTAATAAATAAATATAATAATTATTTATTTATATTATGAAATTTTATCTTCTTGAAAAAATGTTCTGTGTAGTTATTCTATTATGTGAATCAAAACTTTCATTTATTAAAATGAAAAAAAAAAATGTAAAAGTAATCATCTTTCTATAATATTTGTCAAAAAATAATTTTTCACTTTCAGACTATGAAATGAATGCCTTCCAAATATTCTTGTTTTATGACTTTAAATAAACAGTTTATGTAACTGTCGAATAAAATTATATATATTGTTTCATATAAAAAGTAAAATACTTAATGTCCGTTCATATAAAATAATATGAAGAATAAAATAGTCTTAATTTTAAATAAATATCCTCCAAAATTATTCTAATTCTGGTTGTCTTAAATATTACAAGTAATTTCTTCCAAAAGAATAAGATAATTGTAAAATTCTACAGTAAAAAAAAAATTTGTATTTTATGGAAAAAACTATTTAACATGTATTTCAATAAGTAAATGTCATTGTCTGTTCTTAATAAAATTAAGCAACGAAATTATTAATTTTACAATAAAGACAAATCAATATCAAAACCTTGTAATATATTGGAAAGGAGAAAAAAAGTAACAGCTGTTCCTAGAAAATTAAAGAATACCAAAATAATAATCTATTAACCGAAACGAATTTAGATTAAAACCTCTTGACGTAACGCTAACAAAATTTATTTACTTATTATTTTAGCTTACATAAAAAAACGAATAGAATAAGTGAGAATAATAATATTCAATGCTTAAATAAGCTCTGAAAGAATAATAAACTGATAGGGAAAGTTTAGATTCGTTGGCTATATTGAAAACAGAACAGAATTATTATTTACCAGCTATTTTTTCAGCTGCTAATAGATATCTCAAAACTGAAATCATTTGTTTATATTTTCTGTTTTATTTAGATCATTTTAGCTCTGAACTTTTTTTAACTTTATATTTTTAAGTTTGATTTAGTTTTAAACAAAAAGATATGAACATCTATGAAGAAAACATTCACACATATCTAAAATTGTGCCATTAATTTTAAAGTTGTAATTTAAAGCTATATTTGCTCATTTTATTCCGTTTTGATTTCATTATTTGTATTGCTTATTTTGTAAGATTCCATTACTTTAAAAATGAGTTGTAATATATTCATTTTTGTTAAAGGTTAATCATGATAATTTCACTTATTAGTAAGACATATTTTTATTCTATTTCAACCATAATTAATTAACAAGCTTCGTTGAAGTTAATTAAATAATTAAGCAATTAAAACTACATTTCGATTTAAAAATTAATAAAATAAAAATAGTAATTTAACTGCACAATGAAAGCAATTTTACATTTTTGTTTTGATATAAGAGAATAATTAGTATGTTGATAAATAATTAATGATTAAAAAATGTTAGCAAATAAAATTAGGAATTATTTTAACAACAAATTCAGAGGAGAATTTTGGCAAAAAATATTGTCATTCAATCAAAGTTATAATTAATACAAATTAAATTTAAAGCTAGTATTATTTTCCATTTTATAAAAGTATCTTATTCTAACTTTTTTTTTTTTTTCATTATTTTAAACTCTTCCTTTCTTTTAATTTTAACAAATGTTTCATTATATCCAATTCGTCTATATTTCATTTAAATAAGAACAATATGATAGTAGATTGAATTCATTAAAGAATATTAATTAAAATTATCATCTGTTTTTAACGAAAATTATATCAATTTGACTTATTTAAGATTTTTCTTCTTTTTTTTCTAATAAAAACGTTTTGTTTATGTGGATTCATTTAATTGTTATGTGAGTTCCATCTGTTTAACTCTGCATTATCAAAGCGAAAAAAATTAAATTATCATTGAAAAGAAATAAAATTAATTTTTAATAAATGTTTCGACGATGAAAACTATTTTGAAAAAAAATTTACATTAGAAATCAATTCATTAAATGATCTGTAAAGATGAATTCGTTCTATCAAACGATAATAAACATTGCCACTACAGTGAATGTAAAAATACTTTTTCTGCCGATAAGCAACAAGACTCAAACTGTTGCATGTAGAAAGCAGATCAATATATTTCCCTCTTTTAAAACGATAATAATAGAAATATGTTTACTTCCTGTCTGCATAGAAAAGATCGAATTCTTTATAATTAAAGCTACAAAATGATTGCATAAACTGTCTAATTGTGTTTTAATTATAAACAAATTTAATAACAGGAGAAGCTTTATGAAGTTATGTGCTGAAACAGCGGCCGCGTGTTTTATTTATTGAAATGTGCCAATCACTTTCGAGCTTTGAGTGCGCATGCGTTAAAGGAAAAGAAAACAGTCCACCAATGGAAAAGTCAAAGTATCCAAAATTACCCGAATTTCTTTTAAATAAAAAGGAAAAGTTCGGAAACTGTCTTTTATTTTCAAACCATAGATGGCGCTATAATTTGAAAGATAAATGTAGCAACTGGACGAATGAAATTGATCAAGAACAGATAAATTTGTTGAGTTATTAATAATAAACCTTTTTTATTTCGGATTTTATTAAAATTCTTTTTATCATTACTAGGTTTTTTATTGTATCTTGTGATACGAATTTTAATTAATTCGAATTATGCCAAAAATTATGTTGTGGTTTAATGTAACATTATTATTTTTTCACATTGCTAAAATTTTATTTTGAGAAGAAAAATTTGTTTGTTTGTATTTGATTTTTTTCCTGACTGTTTTCTGGGAAAATAGTGTATTATATATTATGATTTTTAAATGAAACTTATAAAATTGATAATCATTATAAATTTGTTTCGGTGAGACACACTGTTATTGAGAAATCACTGGTAGAATATGACGAAATCAAAATAGGACTGAATTATGAGTTTGCATATAGAAAAAATTGAACGTGAACGGAAAAGGTAGTGGGTTACCAAGTTGGAATTTTATTAAATAATGGAAATTTTAAGGAAATAAGAATAATATTCTGGATAAATGGGCTGGTCTACAATGGGTGAATTTAATCACTCTACAAAAATACGTGCTATGATAAATGAGGGTTTTTTTTTTACTTTTGCTTATGGCTAAGATGACCGACTGTTTACATTCTATTAGATTTTTTTCCTTTTCTTTTTCTTTTGAGGAATCGATGATTCAAGTATTGCCACCACCTTGACTTGCTTTCACCAAGAGCAGTTTACTTTGAACTTGTACATCTATCAGTACTGCCGGGCACTCTTGGGGCTATATTTAAAGAACTTCTCTCCACCTTTTTTTTTCTTGAGTGTGTGTGTATTTAACTTTTTCGCAGACGGTTTTTGCCGCAGTTTGTTCTCCAGCCACTCACACTCTTCTGCGCATGCGTCATTACTCACGTGTAGGTGTACACAAACCACTGTTTGTGCTCGGAAAAGAACAAGAGATAGCTAAGAGAGAAAAAGGAAGGAAGAAGGGGTGGAGGAGAAGAAAGGGACGAAAAAAAAAATCGAAGAATAAATGTTCCAAGCCTTCATCCTCATCCTCTCTGGGTTTGGTCGCCCCCCTCTCCCTTCCCTCTTCGTCCGACGTCGTCGCCACCTCCCCCCTTTTTTCCACCCCCTTCCAATCCTGCTCTTATTTTCATTTCGCCCTGAGACGTCTCTAGCGCGATAAGTCTTGAAGATCCTTTTTTTTTTTACTTATTCCTCTTCTTCTAACCTACTACGATTTTTTTCCCTGTTTCTCTCTCTCTCTCTCTCTCTCCTTTTTCTCCCGTTTCCTCTTGCAGGGAAAAAAAGGAAAAAAATCTATCCCTAGAAGGATCCTTTTCTTCCTGCAGCAGCATCCCTGGATCTTCTTCTCTTCTTCGTCTTTCGTTCGGTCCTGGCTGGCACTGTTCTTCTCCACCCCTGTCCCCCTCCTTCCCCGCCCCGGGGTCCACGAAGGAACGGACGTCTCAAACTCCGACCACCCCCTATCTCTTCCACCCCCCGCCGGTCGTTGTGTGTGGTGGTTGTCCCCTGCGTGGCATCCGCATCTGACGGATGCTGTGAGAGGAAGAAGGGGGTGGGGCAGGGAATGGTGGAATGGGATGCGGAGGAGCAAGAGCGACGGAGGATGGGGGATGGAGAGAATGAAGAAGAAGAGGATGAAAGAGTGAGTGAAAGAGTGAGAGAGATGTTACTGGGGCCCCCATCCTTTTGCATGCTATTCTGCCGTGTTGCAGCTCGAGGCTTAAAATGCCCGGGGATCGTACCACTATCTTGACTAGCGCTAACTACAGGCCTCACCAAACGACTTTTTCGGAATGGATCAGAGAGATGGGCTTTGTCCGTTACAACTGCCCATTGGAGAATACAGCATAAAGAAAATGTACTTTAAAGTACTCCACTAACAGTCCCAAGTGATTACTTTGCTTTAAATTAACTATAATTTTGTTACCGGTACCAGAGACAAGCAGTTTATTTCACAGAGGTATATTAAAGAGTATCTGATTTCGTTTTGAGCCAACTCAATATAAATTTTGGGGTTGTTCTGTAACTGTTTTTAAAATATCCTTCGCCAAGGGCCCTTATATCTTCATCATTTTTCGCCACTCCAATTTCTAAAATAAATGCGTTTTATTTATTTTAATTTAATCGCCACGAAAGTAATTTCAAGTCGCAAATTTTGACAAATTGAAGTAATAAATCATCCGATTGCCATCCATTTTCAAGAAAGCTGATTTTAGTATATAGTATATTTAAACAAATAATAATATTAAATTTAAATATATAATTAATTACGAATAAAAAGTAAAAATTACAAAGTTTTTGAGTACAAAAAAATAAAAAAAAATTTAAAATCATTTTTGACAAATTTTAATTATTATTTTTAAGTCATCGTTTATCTGAATGAATTTAAATCATTCAGCAGTTTTAACCAGTTTGAAACAATCACGTGACTATCAGAATTCGCGGGCGTCAATATTTTAAAAAATCTCAAAATCGGTAGAGCACTAAATGTTTTGCCTTCAAACCATTTTTTTTCTTTCGGAAATAAGTTTTTAATTTGTTTGAAATCGTCACGTGACTATATTATTGCACGATCTGTAATTTTTAGAAAAGCAGTTTTTTCCCCTCTATCTCAAAATTTTCTGAACATCAAAATTTTGTTTTGCTCTCTGAAATATTAAAAATGGAAGTTTAAAATAAAATTAATAAAAATATGTTTATCAAAGAAAAAAATCGTTTGCTTTTAACTTTTAATAATATTTTAATTGAAATAAAAATAGTAGTAGCTGTTATAGAAAGTTTGAAAAGGAATCGTCTGCTAAATGTCTGTTTACAGATTTAGATTATGATATTTACAGAACAATTCTTTGGAGACACCACAAAGCCTCATAAGTAAAACAACATCATGTTCGCACATAATAATAAAAAAATATTAAAATTTAATAAAAAATAAATAATTAATTACAAATATACATTTTGAATATTATTTAATTACAAGAACGGAACTCATTTATTCAATACAGTTATTTCTTTCTTATTTTTTTCGAATTGTAAAATAACAAAAAATAAAACTTATGAAAGGTAACTAACAATGAAATTAACAACAAATTCGGTCGATACAGTTTTTGTTTGAGTAATTTCGAGTTCACAACTTGTGTAAATTAAATGAAAGCGCAGAATCTTATGATACCCTAAAGTAAACATCAAAGAAAATAAAAGTTTTGAAACCACATGTATTTCTAAGCAATCGTCTATTTAATAATCCGAATTTATTATTTTGATTATTTCACCAAACGATATTTGTGAAAAAGTTAGGCTTACGGAATTTGCTTTTCAAAACAGTTCGTTTATGAAAACAGCGCAAATTTTGAGCTTTTGTATATTTAATCTTCTTCAACTATAATTTTATTTTAGAAGGCTGTAAGTATTAAAAAGATTAGACCTTCCAGTCAATAATTTAAGAAATTAAGAAGAAGAAGAAAAAAAAAGAATATTCAGATAATAGCAGAGAATTTATTTTACATATAAACTTACCGATTGAAACTTAACAAATATGGAAATAAATGAAATGATATGCGATTTTCAGATTTTCTACTATACAACTCTTTTAATATTGTTACCATGGTGATAAAATTATAATGCATTAATATATGCTACATTGTATCGAAACCCCAAAACCATGAGACTTCTACAGTTAAATGTCAAAGGTTAAAATACCTGCAAGGTAACCAGAATAGTGATAAACAGTGAATTCTTTTCACTTTGATTATTCACGGCAAATACTTATTCACATGTTTAAAGCAAGATTATTTTTATATATCTTAGAAATGCATTTATTATATTTAAGGAATTGAAACATAATATATCGTAGATGAGTGTCCGCTGGTCATACATTTGGTCAGAGTTTTTCAATGAATCAATCCAAGAAATGCAGTGTCCAAAAATCAGTTCTCAGAACATCTGACACAATCCCAGAATTCCCTGGTACAAATCCAGTGCGTCGCCATTTGTATCTTATCTTTTGTCAGATAGTTTTCATTTTCAGATTTAGACCATATCTGGAAAATATTTGATACATTTTTTTCATCTATGAGATCAATTGAATGAATATATCCTTCTGTTCAAATAATAACTATACAATTGATTGGGCTTTTTTCTACGTGAAAACTGCGAATCGATGCTTTATCATTAACTGTCCCTGTGCATTTTAATTTTAATCTTTTGCTTGGCGCAGTATGGCCAAATATGACTTTTGCGCCATAAAACACCACAAAACCAAACCAACCATTAACTATCAGGAGTTTGATCTAATCTTTGAGACAAATATACCTTTAATTACTCTATAGATATATTTAATCCCTAATGTGTAATTATTCTATAGATTGCCAAAAAGAACGAAAAGAATTATGTAACACTAGGTTCAACTAATTTTTCTTATAAGCAGGAAAGGATTTAAGAATTTGTATTAAAAAAACAGCTGAACTTTTTAGTCATGAAAATGCCTTTCTGCCGGAAAATCCACGAAAAGAACAATAAGTCACAAAGAATTTCATTATAATGGTAAGATAATATTGAAATGAAAAACGGTTAAGTAAAGACAAACGATTGAAAAAGCTTGGGCAGATGTTATCAGATTTTTTTCTGCTCTGATGAAATTCGTAAGCAGACGATTTTAAACAGAATAAAATAATTACTCCTTTATGAGAATAAAAAATTATTTTTATTGTTTGGCGGGAAAGTTAGTTTTTTATAAATAAAAAATAACCACTCAATTTATCGAAATAAATATTAGCCTATGTTCTTTTCTAGATTATAATCTAACTCTGTGCTAAATTTCCTCCAATTTCATTCAGTCGTTTTGGCGTGATTGACTTACATCATCCATCCCTCCAAACTTTAATATTTATAATAGTAATATAGATATGATAGTATTAAATAATAATCATTAACACTTGTTTCATTAGCTTTGTTCATAATTTTATTCGTCGTATTTCCATATCTAAACAGTTTTTACTGCATTTAGAATTAACAATCATATGCATATATTCCCAAACGAAAGATGCTTTTTTTTTGTTTAGCAATCATAATGTATTTCATTTCAAGACAAAATTAATTTAGAAAATAAATGTTAACTTTTATATCTATATACAATAAATTTTCTCAAAACAATTATGGTTTTTTATCGTGTTAGAACATGATTTTGTTTTCGGGATGAGGTTTTTGGCGTCAACAAAAATCCGTAGTCGAGAAATAAAAAAAAATTGCTATCAGCACGAGCACTTCAAAAAAAAGCAACTTTTAATAACGTGTTGCCATTGCATTGACAAAAGCTCTGATTTTAAAAAAATAAGCAAATGACTATAGCAAATAAAACCTAGAAAAATGTCATTTTGAGCACGCGATTATATAAAATGAAATAAACAGGAAATGTGATATTTTTTGTAAACAATCAATGCGGGACAAAGTTTTTTGGGATCGTTTGCGATACTAAAGTGACTCATTCGATGAAACGATTAAAATGAATAAAAATATAATTGTACTAGTGCGAGCACGCGGTGCTTGGCCGTTCAAGAAATGATGTTCCGACATGATACATTGAAATATGCATAGCAGATTTCATTTTTATCTTTTATTATTAATGTTTATAATAATAATGAATTTACTGATAGCTTAAACAAAATATCAGTCTATGAATATGAAAATTTGTAAAATAGCCTTTCGGATGACATGTACTACTTGAATAAATACTGTTGATGTCATCTATTTAGTGCAGGATGTCACTGATTCAGATAGAAATCAGTGACATGAACCGAACACCTGTTGCTCCAATGAAATGTCGTTGTGCCGCTCTATACGAGAAAAAAAAAGAACCTATTTTTAACACCTGTTAACAGATCACCTAAAGAGGCCTTTCGAATATTTTAATAGAGGAAATTTTAACAGCTGTTTCGATCAACTGATGAACCAATTCAGTGGTACATGTATCCCCACCTCCTCTCTTCCAAATCGAGATTACTCTAAGACAGGTGAAAAATAATGAAAATAGAAATAATATAAATTGCTTCTCATGAGATAATAGATATCTATATGAACGCGAGCTATTTTTTAATCGTTATTTCAATAACATTCGTCGTTTATTTATAATACTTTTTCGCATTTATCTATGTGTAATTTATTTATTATTGTTCATTTATTTATTTCATAAAATCGTCTACTATTTTTATAAGCATTTATCACGCTATTTTTTTACTAGCACGTTTGCATATTATTTATTTATTGCTTTTAACGTAGTTTAATGTACTAGTGGAGCATTTTTTGATCCACTGAATGGAAAAAAAATTATTTTATTATGCTGCATTCAAA
>JAOUZG010003205.1:260168-295238 GCA_026289955.1 Argiope argentata
TGATCCACTGAATGGAAAAAAAATTATTTTATTATGCTGCATTCAAATTGATCTGTTTGACAAAGATAGCACCGTTTTTTTTTATTGTATTACACAAAACATTTTAAAAATAAATTACAAACGATTTTTAAAAAAAATAATTAAAAAATGGGTTTTAAATAAACTGCAAACGATAATATTTATTTTTATCAACTTCATTGTTTTGTTTCTTCAGTTAAATTTTATTGATTTTTACAAACGATATTATGAAAGTTTTCATACTTGTAGTAAACTTGTTTAAAAAATTAAAAAAAAAACTGCTTAATGTGTTATTTTCAATTAGAAAGAAATAGCATCTGCACATTTATTCGTTAAAAGATGTGTAGCTAGTTATCTAAACTAAGTTTTCCTTAATTTAACTTTGACTTTATTTTATTTTCATTTTTACCCCCACTTTTTTTTTTAAAGGCGCGAAACAACTTACATTGGACAAAGAAAGCATTGAGGAAGGTCGACGAATTTTGGCACACCTCTGTATATTCTTTGTAACACTATAGATTAGGCAAACCGAACAGGCAGAACGGAGATGAGCTAAAAAGAAAAAAATGTATGTTCTGCCAATCCTTGTGCAGGGCGTGGTCATCTCCATTAACGCTTTCACTCCCCCCCCTTCTCTTTTCGCCTTTTCTTTCTCATCTTTTTTGATTTTATCTACACTTAACCTGACAATTTCCGCCTTCTAATTAATATTAATTGCTTTCCTAGTTCCTGGCCTGTGTCTAAAAGGGCCAAAATATCAACTCTGTCTTTTGTTAGGAATTTGGGCTAAGGCCCCACAGTAATTCCAGTTTTTCTACAACAGAAGAAAAAAATACCTACCGGAGAATGTATATTAATGTCAAAAATTATGAGATATTTGTTGCCAGCTCTGGTTAATATTGTTTTGAAAATAATTATGGAGAAAAATGCGTTAATGAGTTCGGTTTAATTTAATTACTCGAGCGTTGACTCGGTAAAATAGTGAATTTTTGATCGGAAAGTGAAGAAGATGTATTCGGAATGTTTATTACAAAGTTAAGTACTTAAGCTCGCATCTATTGGGGTAAATTTCATGAATTTTGTCTCAAAAGCTTTAGTAAAATTTTACTATAGTAATAAACAAAATAAGCTGGCAAATTTTATCACGATATAAAACATTTCCATGCAAGTTTTCAATTAAATGTTTTATTTTATTTTATTTATTAACACGTGAGAACATGATGTTGCTTTGGTTAGTAAGATTTGATGCCTCCGAAATTTAAGGACAAAAAATATTTTTACTTCTTTTACCGGTATTGCTTTATTATTATGTATGCTTCTTTGACAGCGGATGTGTTTTTAAAAGGTTGACTTGCTTTTACCAGTTTTGCTGTATTATTATGTATGCTTCTTTGCCAGCAGATGTGTATTTAAAAAGCTGTCGAAGAATTATGACATCATAGCTGTTATTGCATCACAAAATCGGTTTAAGCTCCAAAACTTTGTTTGCTAGCTAGAAAAATTGAAAATGCAAGTAAAAAAAATTATCTATCTATCTATCTATCTGTATATATATATATATATATATATATATATATATATATATATATATATATATATATATATATAATAGAGAGAGAGAGAGAGAGAAATCTCATGATTGTTTCAAACCGGTTTAAATTAATTAATAACAAATTAATTAAGATAAATAGTGTCTTAAATAATAACAATGTTCTTGCATGATAAATTGAGATTTGCAATTGTACATTTCATTTTTTTCTCCATATTTTTTATTGTTATTTTCTCGTATATATAAAACAGAGAAAGCATAGCAATCGTTAAAAAATTTGAATCAAGGTTTTGGACGAATTTCCGCATTTTATATCTTTATAAATTCGAAAAACCCAATTTTGGCAAATGCTTGCCTGTCTGTCTGTCTGAGACAAAGATAACTCAAAAACGCTTTGAGTTAGAGGAATGAAATTTGATACATCAGCTTTATATTAAATCTATAGATTTCTATCAAATTTATTTTAACCAATCAGTGAAATCAGAGAAAGTCTGTCTGTTCGGCTTATCGAATGTAAATTAGCACGATAATTACAAAATGATGTGAGTTTGATCAATAAAATTAAATACACATATTTAACATCTGCAGTGTAAACACTTGTCAAATTATCTGTATTATCTGTATTGGTATTTGGATTGGATTGTTGGTCTGTATTTCAAAAATATACTAGTGAGGTAACTCAAAAATATAGTTATTTAATTATATTAAATTCGGTAAGAAAGTTAGGCACAACAAGTGTAGTTTTGTGTCAGGTTTTTGCTTCAATTGTTTTTTTTAAAAAACTCGTCTAAAATAAAAATTCGATTTTTGCGATACTAGTATTGTATTACCTGTGTTTAATCGCCAAAACACTCGCCAATTATCGCCAGATTGATTCAGTAAAAATGCTAAATTCACCCCAAAAGTTAATATTTCGTATTTATTATACTCTAATTCCATGCAAGACATTTCTGTGATATACCTTTATTATATATTATGCGAGAAAGTTTTGGGAAGACCAATACAGCTGGTTAATTTAATGATATGAATAAGTATGAATAAAAAGAACTTCAAAATGAAACGTGCACAAACGTTATGCTAAAAGATTTCAAAGGGTATTAATTGTTTTTTTAGAGTAGAATTTATGCGAAACTGAAAGAAATATTTGTAATATATGTGTCTACCAGTACAGCCATATATCTACAAAGATTTATGTGAATTATGTAGAGTACAGTCAACTAGTGCATTTTTTATTCATAAATTAATTCAACGGCCACTTTTTATTTTTTAAAGAAAAATAAAAGAAACATGGCTAAGAAGTAAAAATATTATTAATTTTTTATCCCTGATTATTATTTATATATTTTAGGATATAATCATTTTTGATGACTCGTTTGTTTGCAGTGAATATTGCTTTTCTTTGTAACTCAACAAATAAAAAAAAATATAGTTATCCAAAATTTGACCTTGTTATAAAATCTAAAAATGAAATTACTGATGGCGCAAAATCAGGTGTACATATACATGAAAATAAAAACGTAAGTAGAAATCCTAACTAGAAGTCATTTTCTAAAAACACATTTTTTTAAAAATTCTAATTTTAACATTGACAAAAACACACTATTGAACGATTTCGGAGGCGCAATGAAATTAGTTTGAAGTCAATTTCAACGATAAATAAATTGTCACAAATAATGTATCCAATTAAACTTTTAAAAAGCCATATTAATATTTTTAATGTGCGGAAATAAAATTGCCATCATTAAAAAGGGCAATATTTATTTAATTTGTTTAGTTTTAGGTGAAGATAAAAACAATCTTTGAGCCATAATATTTTCATAATAATTACTAAAAAACGCTAGGGACTTTAAGAAGTTTATATAAATATATTTTATTTCACTTCTGGCCTTTGAAAAGTTGTCAGTTACCTGCCTCATGTTTTTTTTTTGAGCACATGAACTAAATTTCACCAAGATTGAATAAAAACTCTGAATTTAGTGTTTATGAGATCTCTCTCTCTCTTTATATACATATAAATAAATGTATACTTTGTGTTGAAAATCTATACATAAAAAGATTTTTTTAGTACAAATTAATTGTCATTATTGTTGACAATTTATACGAAAAATCTACATAAAATTAGAATATTAGATAGGAAAAAATATTCTTTATAATCTAATGCTCATACAAATGCCTTTTTCAAATCCCATTGTAAAAAACTGTGATTTATAGTTGTCAATGTGTGTTAAATTATTTGCATTAGCAACACAGCTAAATAACATGTACTTGTGCAAACGATAATCAAAGTTATGCTATAATCGGGAATGATATATTACATTTATCCTCACTACTTAGTTATTATCTTTTACAACAAGCTACTGAAAATAAGAACTTTTAACCCGTTTAAAATCCAATAACTCCACATCAAACAATCATTTCGTTCCAAAATCACAAAATAAACGTCACGCCGCCGTTTACAAAGGCAAGAAGCGACAGGTATCCATCTGCCAAACGATTATTCAATTCATCATGATTTCAACTACTGACTACGGCGCATGTTTTTATAGGTCATAAAAGACCCATAAATCTGAAATCCAATACGTGACTTTACGGATGTTTGAACCCATCAGTAACGAACGAAAAGCAGGAACCTCCCTTTATTCCACCCCTTTCTCCTCCCTCCCTTTCACGTATTCCATTCTCCCCCCCCATCCCCCTTCTCTATTCCTTCTTTTGCATTTAAGAATCGTTAAAAATTTATCTCGTAACATTAAAGAGATAGACGTGAAGATGCTATTCACGTCAATTGAGCCTCTCTTTTTAGCAACGAATTAATGTTTACTTCTTCTTTCTCCCTCTCTCTCTCTTTCTTTCTTTTTTTTTAATCTTTATAAAAGAAAATCGTATTATTTGCAGTACTTTTACTTGAGTGGCAATTTAGAATTGTCATAGCAGCCGTCTTGCTGGGCATTGTTAAAAAGAATGAAAAAAATATACCTGTCACTGTAATTTAGTTGATGCGTTTAAAGCCTTGTTGATATTTTCGCAGATCGTCTGCTTGTTTTTGAGCCATATTCAAATAAGACTGATTCGTAAATAGCGCATTATAAAATAGGATGGATACTTTTATTTCCATTTTATTTTTTTAAATAAAAATAACTGTAGCTTTAATGCATAATCTACTTCATTTATTAGCATAAATAACTTCTCATTTTTTATTTTTTTTTTCTTTCTTTTCTTTATGCTCTTGACTTGCATTTAATTTACATATTTTAATCACTCTTAGAATTTAAGCTTTAAGTTAATATTCTTTAAAAAAATATCAATCATACAACTTAAGTCTGTTTTATTAGTATATAAAAGGCAAGAAATGATTTTTAATTAAAAATATAGGCTTTCAATTAAAAAAAATAGAAGCTTGAAATATTAATGTAAATATTAAACAAATAATAAAATTCGTAAACCACATTCATAATATTTTTAAATTTTTCTGCAATTATGGTTTAGGAATTTAATAATCGGCATATTCAATGCAACTTAATTTCTTTATAGAAGTGTTTCTTAAGAGACAAGCTTTTATGATTTTGTTTTAAACTCTATATTTAAAGTTTTTCTTTTTTATTCTTTTCTACGTTTTAGTCTTTAATTGTTAATGTTAAGGGCTGCGAATTTTTGAATAGTTTTTTCTTGAATTTTAAATAGTTTTTATTTTTTTCCAAGTAGAATTTGGACTCACAAAAACAATAAAATTTTATTTAAAAATTAATAGATTAACTGATATATAAGTTATGAGGGTTTAATCATAATATTTTTAAATGTTTCTGCAATTATGGATTGGAAATATAACAACTGTCATATTCATTGTAATTTAATTTCTTTAAAGAATTCTTTCCAGCAAGTCAAGTTTTTATGATTTTGTTTTGAATACTATACTTTTCAATAATATTTTTCACTTTTTAGTTCATCAATAAAAGTATATTTTTAAAAATGTATAGTTTTTTTTTAATGTTTCAGTCTTTAATTGTAAATGTTAAGGGTTACAAATTTTTGAATTAGTTTTTCTGAAATTCTAAAATGTTTTTATCGTTTTCAAGTAGAAGATAGTCACACAAAAACAATAAAAAATTATTTAAAATTAATAGAGTAACTGACATATAAGTTTTGATGGTTTAATATTGTATTTTTATGAGGAATATACACTGGGATAAAATTTCTTGTGTGTGTGTGTGTGTGTGTGTGTGTGTGTGTGTGTGTGTGTGTGTGTGTGTGTGTGTGTGTGTGGATGAAGTGTCATAAAAAAGACTTAACCCTTTTCTTTCCTTTTCTTTTCTTTTTTCTTTTTCTTTTCTTTTCTTTCTTTCTTTATTTTTTCTTTTTTTGATTCTTACATAAAGGTCAGCAAAAATAATCATTTTAAACATTAATAATTAAATTTGGTTTTCAATTAGTTCATAATTATTATCTTATTCAGTTTTCATTATTAAATATTTACTATCTGTTCTGATCCAATGTATTTTTTTTTTTTTCAATTCTTCTATATAGGTTTCGAATTGAAAGCAGATTTAAGGTGACCCTAATTTTGATTGATAAGCATTTTCCAATTTACTATAACATATTCAGTAGGCATTTGTATATCAAAATATTCTAATAACTATTTTTCAATTTAAGAATTTTTCATTATTAATTTTCTTTTTTATTACATAATATTGCATTCATTCTGAATATAAATTATTAATATCAAACTATCATCGTATGAATTTTGGAAATAGAATTTGAGCTTACATTACTAGAAAGGTTTGAAAACTAAACAGCTTAGAAATAGTCAAAACAAAACTATCACTATTAGCCAATTTTGTGCAACTCTTATAAAAGTATTTTTCCTTGGGACATAGATAACATATGCAGTACAAATCTTATGAGGATATTTCATGAAAAATATCTCGCTCTGGCTAAGTTTGAGTACTACCAAATAATCTATTGTTGTGAATAATTACAGAGTTGTTATGATCAATCTCAAAACAATAGCTACTGATTCTTGCTAAAGCTCATAAATTAAGAGGTAGTACCCGTCAGCGGGAATTGGCAAACGCGGCCTTTCCAACATTGCAATATCATCCAGGGAAGCATGAACCTGTTTATTTATCCGATGACTTCCCATCCTCGTATTTAAGGTGCACCTCTAAAATATATTATGGTTGAAACATTTACTTTTTTGAAATGGTATATTAATGGTTATCATTTGTTTTCTCATATGCCAAAATTTATATTAAATTCAAGCGCAATTAACTATTTAATATATCGATTTGAAATATATTCATATAAACTTACATATTTATATCTTACATGGTTACTTTACGATTGTTAAAGATATCTATTAAATTCCTAAAAACATTTTGACTAATCTGTTTCTTGATACAAATTATCCTGTTCATAATTTGACTTAATTTCATTCAATTATTTAATACTAAGTAACAAGTATATTGTTATAATAAACATAAAGATACTTGAATTATTTTTTCCCCTGTAAAATTAGGGTTAAGTTTCGTAAAATGAAAAATTTCTCTCGCTAACCAACTTATCGCTGTAGAAAATCGTCTGCTATTTAATCTGCGTTTTAATTCCTTTCCAAACGATTTTTTTTGTGTTCCAAATGCGATTGCATCTTATTTGGAACGGATAATTGGATCAAACACTATAAACACTTTGGGTAATTATTCCTGGGAGAAAATCCGAAAACATTAGTGAGTTATCCTTACTCTAGTATTAAATTTACAAAATAAAAATAATGAAAAACGAAGAAAAAAAAAAGAAAAGTCTGAAAAGAAGCGACGAATTCTAAAATTGAATTTCGTCTGCAGCGCCTACTTAACTTGAGTAAAGGATCTGGCAACGAGGTTTTAAGTGTTAATGAGATCGTCTGAGACGCAGTTTCTTAAGTAATTTTCGCGCTCATCCCTCCTTTTCATCCAGTCTCGTTGCCGTTCTCGTTTGCAGTGCCGAGCGGCCCCTTGCTCCACCCCCTATCCTCTGAGCAATTTGTCTGTCTCCGTTTTCTCGGACAATTTTTGTCTTCTTCAGTTGTATCAATAAAACTCTTTTCCGGTTATAGTTAAGAGATAAAAGTGTTTCAAATGTACCTTAGACTTAGTAAAGAATAGAACTGGTGCAATAATAAAAAAAGCTCTCTTTTTTTATTGAAATGGAAGGGTATTATTATTATCATCATTTCAGCTAAACGGCCCTAAATTAATTTCACCCTATTCCACAAATAAAAAAAATCATGAAAAAAATTAACCTGCCATTAATTCAACAAGTGTTTTTTTTTTTTTTAATCTTTTAGAAGCATGTGCGGTTAAGAACGAAAAAAAAATTTAGAGAATTAATGCTTTTAATATAATAATATTTATAAACTGATATATAAAAAAAATAATTTATATACACTGGTCTAGGCAAGTGATAAAGCAATTAATAATTAAAATCTGTATTTATATTTCATTAAAATTTACAATCATTAAAAATAATTAAAATTTACAAAATGCGAATTTTACAGCATTAACTTTTGAGTGAGTCGTATATAAACTCATTAGTCTTTTTCGTGGGACTTTTTTGAATATAACTTTTGAAAAGTAAGATAAGATACTAAAAAATATCAACGATACAGGAAAAATTAAAAAATAAGAAGAAAAAATTAGAAAATCAATGATTTAATATATTAATGTTTATAAACTGATATATAGAAATAATAATTAATATATACTGGCCTGGGGAATTATAAAGCAAAAATGCGTCTTTTCAAGAAAGATATATAGATAAACTTGAAAATAAAAGCCTTATCTAAATATAAAATTTGAAATAAATCATTCGAGCCATTTCTGAGATAACGAAATATATGGATTTCTCGAAATATATGGAGAATTTCTCAATTAAATTATAAGATATTTTATAAGTTGACATATTATCTTTAAATAGCATTGAACAATATGCATAATTAAAAAACAAATCTTTCAAAATAATATTCAAAACTACTATATTTTCTTACAAATATTTCTTTGATAACTAGTACTCACTAGAAACAGTTGAATCAAAATTTTAATAAGTTCAGTTGTAAAATATAAATTTAATTGTTAAAATTCCCCTGACCCAATAAATTTAGAATATACAATCGAATAAAAAGGAATTTTCTCTCATTTTAAAATTTAAAAATAAGCTTTTAAATTACTTGAATTTCATGTCCTTACAATCTGTTTTCTAATTTTAATAAAAGTTTTATTACTTTTCAAAGCACGTGCATTGATTGCTTCAACATTAAACATATTTTTTATGTACAAATTATCGCGACTAAAAAGCTCAGAATAGTTTTTAAAAAGTATTATATTGGCAGACGAATCTAATAAAACAATCGATATGTTATGAAATTTCGAACTACAAGTTCTGATTTTTATTTATGTACTTATTTATGATTAATTTTCTCATTATAATATTAAAATGCAGAAGTAAGAAATATATAATATTGCAAGAGTTTGTGAGTTTAGAGTTTATTATTTTTTACATCAAAATATCCGCTTTTACTAATCATATAATTTATATCATGTTTATATTCAAAAATAAACCAAACGATTTAATACTTTGATGAATCAACAGAAAGAAAAACAATTCTTTCATCGTCGAAATCGTTTTCTTTAAAATAATAATAAACCTTAATACTGTCTAGAATTGAAAAGGAAGTAACGTATAAAGTGTTAAACTTTGCTATGATAGTATATAGTTATAGAAAGAGAAAGGCTCAGTTATCAAAACCTATCATTTTACTGAATTTTTTTCTGTTGCTAACAGGAAATTACTGGTATTTTTAGCGAACATACTAGACTATGATTTTCTGTAAATGTTTCTTTCTTTTCTTTTTTATTCCGCCATAAAAAGAATGTGAGACTAGTTAAAAAAAAAACATTCTTTAGAAATTGACTCTGAAATTTGGACAGAACTTTAATTAATACATTTTCTTCTATTTTTTTCTTTTGCTATTTTTGAAGCTTTGTTATTCATTTTTTAATTCAATTTGATTTTGTTTCTAATATATTGAAATTTTAAAAAATAGATTAAATGATTTGTGGTTATTATGTATACAAGCACAGTTACAAATAAATTTCTACCATAAGTATTTTATCAAAAACTTAATACAAATTACTTTAGTACAAAGTGATCATTTCAAACTTCCATTTTGTACGTTTTATTTTCAAATTTGCTATGATTTCCGAGATTCTAATATTTCAGAGATGGTTTTGTTCGGCTCATCGAAGAATTTAAAAATTAAATTAATTCCTTGACTCAGTTTAATTTAATTCAATCAATTAAAAAAATTCAAAGCAAGAAATTCACTGAAATTTCTTTTAAGTTCTTGATGGTTACAGTATTTTCTTTTTGTGTATCCCATGTATTAGAAAATAGCAAATGAAGAATTAAATCGGTAAAAAACAAATATGGGGAAAATAGATTTCCAAATAAATTTTAAAAGTATTAAAATGCTCTTGAATAATATAACTAATATTAAAGTATATGCTTTTATATTTCTGTTTATATCTCCACAATCTTTCAATTTTATGAAGCATAGAATTATTAAACACTCAAATCATATCATTCACAATAAAAAAAAGTTGCTTTTATTTATGAATATTTGAATATTATATTCGTTGAAAGGTATTTATTGAATATATATAACAAACGAATCTAATGTTGAAGTATTTTTACCTGTATCAAACATCATAAAGTTATAGATAAAAAGGCAAGTTTTTATGTTGTTTCAAACAGCCCAACATTTATTGATTCAATTTGTAGCTTTATTGGTTTTCCTGCGGAACTTATTATTGCCTAGGGAAAATAGTTTTACAGAATTTCCTAATACAACTGACATGTAGATTGGTCAGTTCCTTTAAAGTGATAAATTTTTTTATACAGGATTCTTAAAGCATATTAATGGTTATAAAGAAATATAAATGTAAGCACTTGAAAATTTTGAAAAGAAAGAAATAAAAGAAAAGAGAAAGGCTCAGAATTACACAATTGAAACTGATTACAAGCAGATGTTTTTTACAGATTTTTTTTTTAAATATCGTTTCCTCTGTGTTTCGAAAATGAAATAAAAAAAACATCTGATCACAAAATCAAAGTAAATAACAAAGCTAGACATAATAGTTTAAGAATATAAATTTTTGAACTTTTATTAGCCTTCAGATTTAGAATTAATTAAACTTTCTTAAGTTGATAAATATTTTTTTTAATTATTCTAACTATAATATGCCATTAGACAATAAATGAATAAAACTAAATTGATAGTAAATATTACTGACTAAAATCAAAAAAATTTAATCATAATTTTCTCTTTATGATCCCAAATTTCTAATTTGATTATGATATTCTTTGTTTTTAATTTAACCATCTTTGATTTAATCATTAAACAGTTGTTTCTTTTTACACTGTTTTATCTAGTTCAAAAATTATTACTGGTTTAAAATCGCCAGCCATGTTCAAGGTCTTTATTAATTTATTTCAAAGAACATTTTGCTATTTATTTTCAAATTTATTGGCTTAATTCCAATGTATTAATAGTTCTCACTTGCTCATATCGTTTTATTAGCAAAAACATTAAAAAAAACACAGCATGATTTGAATAATAAATAATTCCATTTCATTTTGAATGTCATATTTTTAAGCAGATTACTAACACAAAAAAGTACTTGCCAGAATAAATTTAAAAGTACATCGAACGAAATTTGAAGAAATAATATATTAGCCTAATCTTGAAGAATAATACACTAAGGTAATATACTTTTCATCTGCAGCGCACTAAAAACATTTTGTTAAAAGTAAGGCCAAAACAAAATAATACCCTAACTCTATCAATTATTTTCTACTGAAAATAAATTGATATATCATGTATAATGATATATGTCAAAAGATAGAATATCTTGGAATAAAGATTAAACTTTTCTCAAAATTAATCTAATGCAAGAAACATAAGTCTCTCAGAATTCTCAATTTTTTTTATCTGTTGCTTTTCTTAAAATATCAAATGATTATCGATTGAGTAAAAGCCATGTGCTTCCTAAAATCTTTTCTTCCTTTCTTCAATTTCTTTTCTTTCTTTATCAAAAAAAGAAACGCAATAAAAAAATGGAGAAAGAATAATGAAAATAGAAGACTTAGCTTCTTTTAGTTGTAAGAAAGATACGTAATCAATAAATGTTGAAAAAATATAACAACGTTTTTTTTTTTTTTTTTTTTGCTTTTTTGAAAGATTTTCTAGTAATTCAAAGATTGAGCGTTCAAATAAAATTTTTAAACTAGAGGAAAAGGTACTGTTTTCTCTTTATTTGTTTTTTGATAAGCGATCGCAAATATTTTTTGAGATAGTTTATTTTTGTTTATTATTTTCCAGTTGTTTTATGTATCGCGTTTTCGGGTATATTTAGCTTTTCTTGATTTATAAATCACTTGATATGTTAAAAACTGAGGTTTGTTTTTTATTATTCTAGGTAGTATTTTTATGAAATAATTTATTTTTTTCGATTTCATGAGCCGAGGATTAATTTTATGATTATCATCATCATCATCATTATGATAATAAGCTATTATTTTTCTCTAAAGTTTAGTGGAATTCAAATTAGAAAAATGAAGTTTTATTGGATATCTAACATAATATTTCTAAAAGCCTTCAAATCACTTCATTACAAAATATTCATTGAAAACTAGTTGAAATATTTGAATAAACTAGACAATATAATATTCAACAATTTAGTTTACATGCACTAATTAGTTCTTAGTATTATTGCTATGGAAACAGATTTAAAAGTTAAAAATTATTAAAATGCTAGATAATAAATTTCTTTGCAAATGGCAATTATAAAGCATTAGTTTTTTTTAATTGTTTTTTTTAAAAATAAAATTAATTTTATTTCAAAAAGCAGTAGTGAAACCTGATGCTTAAAAAGCAAATAATTGCTATATTTTTCTTTATAAAAACAATTTTTTTTTTCATAATTTCAACCATTTTAATGTTTTATTTTTGTTATTTAAGGAAATACATTTTTATTTCATTTTTAATAGAATAATAAAAATTGTTTTCTTGGATTTGTTTTGGAGAAATCCATTAAAATTATTGGAAGTAAAGAAAGAATTTTGTTGTCTGAGTCTTTATTTTTTATGTGTATATAAACAATTCAAACTATTCTTTCAGATAATTTGTTTTTTGTTAATTAATAGATTCTTTTTTTGTTTTCATTCTTTGTTCTTTTAAAATTATTTTTATAATTAAGCTGATATGTATAAAATATTGAAAGTAATCTGTGTATGTGTTTTCGTTCTTATTTTGATTTCGATTCTAAAATTTATTTTAATAAATTACTATAACATTAAAAAAATACTTTTCTTAATTTTTTATTGTAATAATTATTTATAATAATTATATTTTATTTGAAACATAAATTTATGGAAATAATTTATAATTTATTGTAGTCTTCATAAGGAATTTGCTTATTTAATGCTATTACTGATGTATTAAAGAGCAAGACAATGCTTATAAAAAAATCAGATATATGATAGCTTTTAATAGTATTGCATTGTTAATAATGATAAAATAACAAAACAAAAGTATTTGATTTTACATACAAATTTTTCAAACAAATAATAAAACCTAATGGATAAAATATTCTTTTTTTAAATTTACTTATAATTGAATAAAATTAAATAAATTTTAAAATATGACTTTCTTAAGAACAAATTTTTAGTACAATAACTGTAACTGCATAATGCATTAAATATATTTATACCTGTAATTTTACATATAATATGCATGAAAACAATCATTTTCAAATTTAAAAAAACAATCAATATATGTATATGACAACTTTTATTTCTATTTGATTATTTAAATCGGTATGTTATGTATATTAATCATAAAGGAAGTCCCTTTTTCTTTCTTAACGAAAAACTCATGGGAAAAAACGTAAATCAATAAACAAACAAACAATCATTCGCCAAATATCATTATCGCCAAATATTTTTAAATTGAATTCAAACACCGTCAGAATTTCAACAATTTAGATGAATATGATATATCACGCTCTGGTATAGAGTGTTTTTTTAAAATATTATTTTTACTTTTTATCTTATATCTCTTTTTAATAACTTCATAATGGTATTGATTATACTCAAGTGATATTTGTCAAAAGTGATGCCACATAAATAAATTTTTATTTTCTTGATCGATATCAATTATTTTCAAAATCTGCAATAAATTTTACATTTTTTTAAAAAAAATTCTCCTTAGAAATTAAAAAAAAAGTTAATTTCTTTTAATATTCTCATTAATTGCTAATACGAATAAAATTGTTTTAAAATATTATCATGCCGTTGAAGAAAAATACATCAAATAGTAGCAAATTAAGAGCAATACTGTTGCCCTGCCAACGATCTCGTTGCTATGGTAACCGCATCTTCACTTCCAGGAAGTTAACAATTTCCTCTTTAGATTCTAATAAATTATTCTATTCTTTTGTATATTTGTCTAGAATGAATTTATTCTGTTTGCTACTTTAAAACGTATTTTAGCTTTTTTGATGGAATCCGCATTTACCTATTATGTCTATAATTGCTAAAATAAAGAAATGTTTTGAGTTTTATTTCGCAAACGATTTTTATATTCCTTACACCAACTATTGTGATTGAATTTCTTCTGTTTCTATATTTGTATATGAAAATTGATGGTTATTTTTGTAAATATTATTGGATCGTGTGACGATCTTGATAATAAATGGGAAATTAATGATCTTGAAAACAGCTTTAAATTGAATTATATTACAATTTTTTTAATTTATTGATTATAATAAAATTCTGTTTTCAATCATTAATAAGTACATAATTCCATAAATATTGTATTCGAAAATTGAAATGTTTTTTTAAAGAAAATAATTAATTTATTTTGATTTTTATCGTGTTTAAATTTATAATAAATAATTATTCTCTTCTCTCCTTTCCGTAAATTTTTTTATGATTATTTTTCATGTACATTTTCATGATCTTTCAGATTAAAAAGAATAAAGGATTTTTAGGAAAATATTAAAGTGGCAAAGTATTTTTTACAAAAAAATAATTATTTCAATCAAATTGAATTCATGAAATACCATTTTTCACGCTATGTACAGTAGTAGTCAACAAAAAAGCAGAATACCTCTTTTTTTATAAATACGATTAAATAAATTCCCCATGCGGGGTAAAAAAATTTAAAAAATCTACAAATTTCGAATAATTTGCAATTGAGAAGCATAATTGCATTATTTTTTATGCTGATGCATCATCTTTTCAATAAGAACGTCTATCTCATTTGCAAAATATTACAGAAGTACATTAACACCATAATTAATTACCAACAACCCAAAGATTTATGCTATTTAAGAGACCTAATTTTATATTTTATATTCGTCATAAGATGTCACATATGAAAAGACAAAACCACTTTATTTTATTTTATTTAAAAAGGTATTTTTTTCTTTAAAGAAATTTGCTTCAGTGAATTCATCAATTAACGAATTTTTAAAATTCAATAACATTTATTTAACTGTTATTTTTCTAATCAAATATGTAATGAATTTTATATTTATATCATTAGAAATAATTTAAACTCATATTTACTTTGAATGTTAAAATTGTGTTGTTATTTTTTTTCCTACTTTTCATGCTTGTATTGTGCATATTCAAAATATTTTTTTCAAAGTCTAGCCGTTATTTATTTTATACTAATTTATTCTATTGTTTATTTATTTATTTATTAACAGAGATCGATAAGAACTTTTTTTTTAATGTAAGGCGCTAAAATAGACTTATTACTTTTCAAATTGTTCGGATTTTCTTTTTTAATCTGAAAAAGAAGAAGTGGGATTTCATGACTACACTTTGGAGACATATTTGTTTAGTTTGTAATGTCTAAAAATATTTCTAAAAGAGTGCATTTTCCAAACGTCTAAAGCTTTAATTAAAGTTTTTAATTATATTTTAAACTTAACTATCATGCAACTTTTTTCTCCTCCCCTTCCTTAAAATATGCATGCACAGACCTTCCCTAGCATACTTCAGTGCACCCCCTTTGCACGAACGAATTCTAAATGCTGCTTTCACCCTTACATTCTGTAAAGGCAGGGAAGGCATGTAGAAATTCTCAGGACAAATTAAATGAACCTTACGATGGGAAGGCTATCCCAGAAACTTCTCCCCTTTCTGAACGACCTTCCATCCAAGAATTCTTCGAACCCTACATTAGCAGCTGCGTCCACGCGAACAGGACCCTGCTACTCAACATTCTGCCTGCGCTGCTGCACCCCAGCGCACACCCCCTTCTCTTTACCAGTAAAGAGCGAAATTCCGTGGACTCTTGCGTGAGTTTCTTCAACCCCTCCCCCCCACCCTCCTGCCTTTTCGAACACACCCCTCTCTTCTCTCTCTCACTCGCTCCTTAGAGCAGCACGGGTCTCTAAATTTGCGCTCGCCGCTAGTCCAGCCCTCCATCCCCCCTGCTCTCCAAACCCCCCTTTGTGCGCACCTTAGGGCTTCCAAACGATATAAAAAAAGAAGCATAAAGGACAGCAGCGAAAGAAAAGGGAGGAAAGGCAAGGAAAGAAAAAGAGGAAGGAAAATAATAATAAAAAAAGCCAAGTTCATGGCGTGTACACCCTGGCTCGAGCGAGGGTGGTAAAAGACAATGGGGGAGGCTCGAGCCATGATGGCCGGTAAGAAAAAGAGTCTGAACAAAATAAAAAAAAAGGATATATATATAAGGGTAGGCAGCCTTCTTTCGTTCCTTTCTACCCCCGTACTCTCTTCCCCTTCAACTCTTGTTCCAACGCTGCCATCATGCTTTAATTCCCCCCTTCCCCTCTTTTCGAACAAAAAAAGAAAAGAAAAAGAAAGGAAGGAAGGAAGAAAAAAAAAGGAACAGAAACTGGCCTCCCTCCAGCAAATTTTACTCGGTGGTCTCCCACAGCTGGGCCAGTACTGGCAAAAAGACTGGCCGGGCGTAAATACACCGTCTTCTTCCATATATCCGTGCCTTCCTATTCTACGGCAAAAACGAGAAGCAGAAGGAAAAGCCGTTTGGTCAATATGGCGGCTGGAAAAGAAGGGGAGGGGGCTTATATTCTGTCGTCTGCTATGCTGCTCCACCCCTTTCGTGATGGCGTACAGACGATGAGAGTGAAGTGTAGGGTTGAGACCATTTCGTAAAAGAGGGAACTAGTAGAACACCAGAGCAGAATGTCCTGTCAAGCCGTCTAGACCTACAATAATTGAATGGAACCCAGCAGACGACTTCGAAAATGTCACAGAATGTGTCGATAAAAGTTTCTCTGCTAGTTAATCCGTGGAATCAAGCAACCGGAAGGGTGTCACCGAATGATTTAAAGGCCGTCCTTATTTTCGAGCTGCCTGAAGTTCAGATATTCCGTAGATAAAAGATGGTGGGATGGCCGAAAATAAAAATAACGATTCCTATACTATAGCTTTAAAAAATCATTTCTAGAATAAAATTCGTATGTGAATCGAAATTTTTTTGCTTGATATGTGTAAACTTTTTTTATTCTTTGATTAATTTATATTTTATTTTGTATCCTTAAAGGACATGCTCTATAAACAGCTAATATAAAAACAATTTTTTAAAATCAATTCCTACTTAGGTTTTAAAACATCTTATTTTAGGTACTTTTTATTAAATAATTACAATTAATATAAATATGACAGAATCACAATATTAAACAGCAAAATACTTAGCAAATTTCCTGGTATTTTCCATTCATTATTCGCCTTTGTATACATGGTGTTCAAACTCGCAGCCCAAGGGATGCGAATCAACGCCATACCAATCAGACTATCCCGACCTAAAAATTGCAATAACTATAAATAATTGATCAAAAATTATACTAGCATTGACTTTTCAACGCCAATGGGAGATTCAAAGCCCATTGTGACAACGCAAAATGCGTGATTTTTCTACACCAGTTGGGGTAACGCAATACAGATGAGAAATTTCTAATTTTCTTTATTTTGTGTTATTTTAGTTCGAAAGTATTTCAAAATGAATCGGAAAATCGATTAATTAGCAATGTTTAGTTTTAAATGCATCAAACATTATGAAAATAAACAGAATCGTTTAAAATAATCGGTGAAAACATATTAAACATAACTTCATTAGTGTAGGGGGAAAACAAACTGAAATCGTTGCTTATTCGGCTGAGGGGAAATGAATTTTTTTGGTGAGAAAGTTGATTTTTGATTAATTAATAAAAAATGAATTAATTAATATTTGAAAAAACTGTACTAACATCAAGTATCATCCATTACAAGTTTAAAAAGATGTATTTGAGATTGAGTGGATGAATAAAAATTATTTTATTAACGATTGAAAATTTAAGCTATATATATATATATATATATATATATATATATATATATATATATATATATATATATATATAAAGAGAGTGTGAGTTAATAGTAGGAATTGAAAAAAGCTATTTAGATACGTAAATATATGTATTCGAAACTATATAAAATAGATTAGAACTCTTGCGTTTATTATACATTGTTTAAAAATATTCTGATTTTAGAAAAATTCAACTTGCAGATCTTGATGATTTTCAATGGTTTAGAATTCCTCGAGCTTTGAAAATCGCCTTTCTAGTTTTTAGTTCTGTTTAATTCCTAAACGGAACAAGTTAAACCGATGAAATTAGATATGCGCCATTTACAATAAACTTTTAGATAATTTTTTTTAAAAATATTTGATGAAATCCACCTTCTGGAAGTCTGTCTGTATTCACGTATATTCCGAAAGATGACGCATTAGAGAAATGGAATGTAGTGTATGGCTTTCAAACAAAAACTACAGAGCATTGTTAAATTGTAATCCGATTAGAGAATGGGAAAGGTTCCGAAAATACATATGTAATTCTCTTCTGGGCATAATGGAATAAACACAAAATGCACAGCAATATCTTGAAGAAAAGGGAGGAAAGAATATTCCACCTCCCCCCCCGCATTCCCCTGTTAAAAATTAAAGTTAAAAATAATTCATTTTTCGGATTTATTACAAAATTTTAATTTAACTGTAAGCGAAAATACAGAAATGAATCTATATTTTTCATTCATCTTCTGGTTGTGTTATTTCTATGTGGTATTTTTTTCCCTTCCACAGCGTTTTAAACTTCGAATTATAGCAAAACATTTTTAACTGAGCCAAAGACATTAATTTATTTACTCTTCTACTAAAGTTTTGGATTGATTACTCAGCAAGTTTGAAAATATGAAATAATGATAAAAAAGATAATGTCAAAATAAGTAAATAAATTTATAGCCAGTATATATCACACAAATTTATTGTTATTAGATATTTGCAAATACCTCAAAGTTCACAAACATTGACAACTGGTTTAAGAACGATTTTTCGTCCTTTTTTTGTTGGGGTATCAATTGGCATTGCATTTTCAACGCCAATCAACGCCAATTTTTTTCGCCAGTTGGCGCATCGCGATACAGATTAAAAATATTTAATTTTCTTTATTCTGTATTATTTTAATTCGAAAATATTTAAAAATGAATCCAAAAATTATTGATAATAATAATTATAAACGCTGTTAATATTTCAACGAAAAACAGTTTGTATTTTAATTGCTTCTTTTAATAATTAATTATAAAATTGAATATATTAAATCACATAAATACTGGACGAAAAAAAATCTTAATAACGTAGTAAACATTTAATTTTGAGAAAAAAAATAATCATTTGGATTATATTATATTTAAAATAAAATAACTTTTAGGTTTATGGTATAAAATTTCCTTAGACTATTGAAAATATCTAATTTGTTAAATATCCATTTCTATAACATAAATTCTGATCAGATAAACATGAATATTGATGAAAAAAATGTTTGCCGTAAAACTTATATTTGATATAAATACTGAAAAATAATATCTTTTATTTTACTTTTTGTAGCAAACGATATTTTTTTGCAGGGATTATTACTCAACTATTTCATGAATAATGTAAAAGGAAATTTGATAGAGATAATACTTTTATTTTGTTCTCCCGGCTAAGCCTATTCTCTGTGCAGATAATTTGTTAGATTGTTTTAAAATAAATATTTATATTACATTCAATCTCGATGTGCTTATTTTTATTCAAGATCTCTTGTAAGGGAGGAATATTTATTAGAAAATATCTCGCTGACATTTTGAGCGAAAGTGGCTTTTAATGCTAAAGTTACAAATAAGGCAATTTTAAAATATTTTTAAAAATACTTTTTATTTGTGGATGTACTGAAAAAATTTGCTGTTTTCATTCGCACTCAATAAAACATTCGAACCACAATTATTGGAATTAAATTTTATTCTTGCACTTACTCCTATGTCGTCTTTATCTTTAATATTTTATAAATAACTGTGGTAAGCCACTTCTTTTCCAAAAAAAGAACTGGTTAGAAGTTAAATCTTTAAACGTGGTTATATGTTAGAAAATTTTAATTTATAATTTAAATGTATATTTCCATTTACTACAGAGCATTTTTATCAGACTTTTCTGAGAATATATATTTCCATGGTCGAAAATTCTTTTCAGGATATAAAAAAAAGAATATCACATTCATTGTGTCCAAAGAGCAGATGTTTTTTATGTTATTTTTATTTTTACTCGTGTATGCGACAAAATTCTTTTGATCCCGTAAAAATGCTATTTTTTTCTGTTGCCTTTTTTAAATAAAAGAGTACTTTAAAGCAAATTTGTCATACTCTTTTCTTCCTTTTTTTCTTTTTAAAGTACATTTTGTTTCTTTTTGCCTAATCTTTTATTTTTATTTTGAGAATTATTTTTTAAGAAAAACTGAGATTTTTTTTTTTTTTGTTTTATAATGCGAATGGCTGTTGTTTTCTATGGAAATTAGATCCGAGAAATTTTAACTTTTTCTTATCCATATTATGTTTTAAGTTTTCATTTATAAATTGAATTTAAACTTTTAAATTCTAAAAAATATTTTTAATTTTAAGCTTTAAAATAAAAAAAACTTACTTAAATTGAAAAAAAATCATAATTTTTTATATATATATTTTTTACTTACATGTATAAATGAATTTGGATAACATTGAGAGTAATATTAACATTAACAATTTATTGTTATTTATTGGCTTAGCTAAATATAAAAAACCTTTTTATTGGCTTAACTAAATATTAAAAAAACCTTTTTATTGACTTAACTAAATATAAAAAACCTTTTTATTGGCTTAACTAAATATTAAAAAAACCTTTTTATTGACTTAACTAAATATAAAAAACCTTTTTATTGGCTTAACTAAATATAAAAAGCCCTTTTATTGGCATTAATATAAAAATTATGAATGACTAATTTCCTACCTAGAATCCTCAGATAGTCTAATCGTATAAACAATAATATTAATATAAACTTTAAAGTGCAATAAGATCGAAATCAATTCTTTGAACTATATTGAATATTAAACCAAGCGTTGCTATACCCAGGTTATATTCTTTTAAAAATTATCGTTTTCTTTGTTATAGTTATCTAACTGATAAATATGCTATGAATAGTATATTGATATGAATAATACAACAGCAAAATTACCTTCTATTAAAATAAAATGATTACTTTTTGTAATATTTATCATACAAAAAGAAAATATCGATTGTAATTTTAATGTAAAGCTTAATTCTGAATGAGTTAGGCTTTATGCACTTTTTTAGGTGTTTAAATTTCATAAATATTTAACAGTCTAGAAAGAGTTATTATAATACTAAAATAATTTCCTTTTTAAATATAATATTCATTAAAAACAGAATTAATATTTTTTTTAAATTTGCAGTTTTATCCATATATAATATTTAGAGTCGATTAAAACCTTTCTTCTAATATCCCGTCATAGTTTTGCGTTTGTATACTATTGTCGATGTTAAAATGCTTTCCATCGTTTGAAAAGTGAAGTGCAGTTTAAAAATAATTCAAAAATATAAAATAAAACTAATTTAGCAAAAAAAAAAAAAATTAAAAATTAAATTGATACAGAATAATAAAAAATGGGATATTATTTTGACACTAAAATAGGACTTATAGTTGGATTGAATAAAAATGACTCATACCCATCCCCTTTCAAAAAATAATAGAATACATAAATAAATAACCGTTAACCTTTAAAAATTCCGAAAACTCACACAGAGTGAAAAACAAGCGGAAAAATCGAAGTATTTATCAATATTTATGTAAATCTTGTTGGCAACAATGATTTGATGTTCCGAAATGGTAATTTAAGATTATTCAAGCAGAGTTTAGAAAAATACAGATACCTTTTTCTTTGTATTATATAAAAATAAATCTAAATAAACATGACCGCGAATGAAGGGGAAAAAGTCAGCTCGCAAATAAATAAAAAAAATCATCGTCTTTTATTGTGACATGGGAATAAAAAGAAATACATTCAGTTCGGTTTATTTCATGTGACGCCAAGTCACGTGGCGAATAAACATGACTGCACATGTCATCCTCCAGGAAAGCTGTTACGTCATATCCTGTTTATTCCAATAGTTGTTTTATTTATTTTTTTAATCTTTCATCCTATTATCGAAACAACGTGATTAAAAATGAGATTCCCAACGTATTTATTTTGTATCATTTATATATAAATCGGATATTTATTATTGTTTAGATATTATAATAAACACTTAATTTATTTTTTAATTAACTAATTTACACTTAATGTATTTATTTAAATAAATGCATAATTAATTTAAATTAATACTGGATGCTTATTAGAAAACTTAAGTCTTGATTACGTGATCTGAGTCGAATGCGTAGTAATACTTGAATTATAAACGAATTTTGCACAGTCAAAAAAAGATACATTGCAACTCCACAACATATTTAATTACAACAACAATTACGAATAAAGATTAAAATGAAATCTGCTTTTCAAATTTCAATGTATCATGTCAGAACATCATTTCTTGAGCGGCCAAGCACCACTTGCTCGTGCGAGTTAAATTATATTTTTATTCATTTTAATCGTTTCATTTAATGAGTCACTTTAGTATTGCAAACGATCCAAAAAACTTTGTCTCGCATTGATTGTTTTTTTTAAAAAAATATCACATTTCCTATTTATTTCATTTCATATAATAACGTGCTCAAAATGACATTTTTCTAGGTTTTATTTGCTGTAGTCATTAACTTATATCTTTTTAGTAAGAGCTTTTGTAAATGCAATGGTAACACGTTATTAAAGGCTTTTTTTTTTGAGATGCTAGTTCAGATAATAAATTTTTTATTTTTCGCCTATGGATTTTTGTTGACACCAAAAATCTCATCCAACAAACAATATCATGTTCTGACATGATAACAACGGGTTTTTAGATATTACATGACATGTGTAAATTACTTTCATTATGTGATTTCCATACAAAACAAACATGTTATTGACCGGATTCAAGTTGACTAAAGTTAAAATTTTTCACTTAGTAGCAATTTTTCCTTAAAGATTTATTTTTAATTTGAAAATAAATTATCTGAATATTTTGTTTCGAGTATATATACAAAAAAAATCATTCTTTAAAGAGAAAGTATTGATCATGCTTTATTTTTTAATTCTTTCTTCAGAGGTTTTTATTTATTTATTTTTTATTTTGTTTGACTCAACATCGTCAATTTAATGGTTCTTACGACAAAAAAAAACCCAAACAAACCAAAGCTTTTCAGTTTTAAATTTCATAAGGCCCCAATTTAACTCATTCCCTTAAAGAAAAAAGACTTATTGTAATTTCGGTTAGCTTTATAAACTCACTTTTATTTTTTGAAAAGAAGCAAAATTAAACTAAAAAAGCAACTTAATAAAGTTTCTTACATTCACAAATTTCTTCATTGTATTTTTAATAATAAATTTTATTAGAAATAAATAAAATATTCCGAGTTTAATTCTATGAATAGATCTACGAAAATAATTAAAAGAATATTAACAAAACATATACATTTTTGTAACATTACTTTTAAATTAAGAAAATTGCTATAAAATGAGAAAAACAAGAATTTATTTTATTCTAAAACTTCATTTAAATAGAAAATTAGAAGTAATCTCTTATTTTTTTTCTTCTGTGTATAGAATTGGATCCAAATTTTCCATTTCATGGCGTTGAATACGTTTTATAAACAGATAAATTAAAAGAAACCGATATTTCAAAAATGATGAATTAACTCTTGGTATCATAATGGTAATGTAGCAGAAATACTAATAATATCGATGTTCTCCATCTAATAAATAACAAAACTGAAAATTAGATTTTTGATAAATAAAAAGAAATTCGAAAATGTATATGAGATTAGATTAATTGAATATAATAATGGATTTTTATACAAAATTAAATAGAAAAAAATTGATTGCAAAGAAATAAAAAGTTTGAAAATTACTTTCTTTATTTTATTCATTCAATTCCTACTATTAATTCACACTTTCACTATATATATATATATATATATATATATATATATAAAACTTATGGCGGATGACACTTGATGTCAATACAGTTTTTTCAAATATTAATTTATTAATTAAATCTAATCAATTTTTTTATACTTCAAATAGAGTTTTCGCTGTTTGTAATGAAGATTGAAATCAACAGGTAGTTGCTCAATTGGTAATGTACAAGGGTTTCAGTATTTTTTACGTGAAGGTGAAGAATGCAAATTCAATTCTTGCAAAAATCACTAATTTTTTTAAAAAATTTATATTAGTTTTAATTATTTAATAAAAAGCAATAACCAAATAAAAAATTTCTTTGTTGACTTAAGTAAAAATTGAATTATAATAATAATTTGTTTTTTAACATTATTTGCTTTTATCAAGATTCATGTTTTATTAGAACGTATTAAGAAATTCTAACCGAAAGTATCATTGATTTCGAAAAATGGAACTATTTAATCCATAAGAAAAGTCAGTAGGGTTGCACAGGGTTAATTTTGATTTTCACAGCGCATCTTTCTGGAGGAAATCAGTATGTGAAGTGACAACTCAGCATGAGGCAATGTTCAGTTAGATGTCAGATGTAACGTCAACTGAATTGGTTCCACAGCGCTAGAGATTGTGTTTGTAAGTATAAAGTAAGAGAAATATACTGCTACAAATACATTTATTATCATGTCAGAACATGATGTTGTTTTTGGGATGAGGTTTTTGGCGTCAACAAAAATATGTAGGAGTAAAATAAAAATTTTATTATCTGCACGAGCATCTCAAAAAATTAACTTTTAATAACTCTTTCCCATTGCATTTACAAGAGCTCTGATTTAAAAAAAAAATAAGTTATTGACTACAGCAAGTAAAACCTAGAAAAATGTCATTTTGACCACATGATTATATGAAATGAAATATATAGGAAATGCGTTATTTTTTTAAACAATAAATGCAAATCAAAGTTCACATAATCATCATATTAGTTATTCCCCTTGCAATAAAAATTCTTAAAATTAACTTTGATTACATTTTTGAGAATGTAAGAAGAATTAAAGTTCTCAATTTATTCCTTGATGCCCCCTTTTTTAAAAATTTAATCAACTGTATTTGTACTTTTAACTTATTTTGAGGTTCCAACTTCAAGCCTTTTGACTTTCCCAAATTGATTTGAAAATAAGGTTTAAAAAATCCGTAGACGAAAATTAAAAATTTTATTATCTGCACGAGAATAGCAAAAATATCAGCTTTTAATTACGCGTTGCCATACCATTTACAAAAGCTCTCCGATTAAAAAAATAAGTTAATGACTGCAGCAAATAAAAACCTTTAAAAATGTCATTTTGATCACTTGGATATATGAAAAGAAATAAATAGGAAATGCGATATATTTTTAAACAATCTGATCGTTTTTTAAACAATCTGAATCTGGTTTTCTGATCGTTTGCAATACTAAAGTGACTCATTCAATGAAACGATTAAAATGAATAAAAATATAATTTAACTCGCACGAGCACCCGCTTGCCCTTCAAGAAATTATATTCTGACATGATACATAGAAATACGCATAGCAGAATTCATTTTAATCTCTATCCTTTTTTTTCCATTGTAAAATTATTCTAAACTTCCTTAATATACATGAGATACATATTTTCCCTTAAAACAATTGTTTTGTCTTTGCTTAAAAGGTGTAATAATTTGGTTTTCAGGTATTAGTGTGCTATTTCAAATTAACATAATTTGATTTAAAAGAGAGATTTTGCTCATTTTCTTCATAACTGAGATTTTAAAACCCTATACAATGTATTTCACTTACCCTTATTTAAGCTGTCCTAGACAGCTGTTACGGATTCAGTTGATGTCATTCACATTGGCTGTAAGGATAAAACGCCGCAGTTTGGTGATAATCATCAAAACCCATGCATCGATTTTCTGTTTAAGGTTCAAGATATCATTTAAACAGCTGTTTGCAGCTGTTAATGATCTCATCTGCTAAGTTTAAACGGGCGATTAATGTGTGCGAATTGGACGCGTTAAATTGAAACGATCAAATTCCACAGCTTACTGAGAAAATGTCTGGTGTTTATTTTATTTTAAAATTTCGATGAAAAATAATTCCAAACGATATCAAAGTATCCCTTTTAGTTTATTTTACACTTCAACTATTAAGAATAATATAAATCATTATTCCCCAAAATTAAATTAGATTTTTTTCATTGCATTTATTACAATTTAAACACATATCTTTTAAAGTCGGATAAATAATGAAAACAAAAAAAAACTTCCATTTGATAAATTTAATAAGGATAATAATTAAAATTTTTATAAAATTCTCCATATTTTTTAATTTTGTTTTTATAATTTTTTGCTTTATATAAAACGTTTGCAATTATTCTTTAAAAATTGTTACAACTAATTAATTAATTGTCTTTTTCAGTTTTTGAAGAAAAAATATCGTTTGCTCTTATGATGGCAAAAAAATTATTTATTTTTTTAGAATTCTAATTGCTATAAAACTGAAGTTTTTCAAGGTTAAAACTTCTTTTTAAATCAAAGTGTAAATGCATTATATTTTTTTTCATAGATATGAAAAAGATCTATTGTATTATTAAATTCTTAAAATAAACTTTTTAAAGATTTTTCTCATTTCCTTTATTTTCTTATGCTCTTTTATGTTTATTATTATTATTATTTTGCGTTCCCGAAATCAATGACATTAATATTCTGTATACTTTTATGCTCATTTAAAAATGATTTTTAAAAAATTCTCATTAACGCGAAAATTCAGTTTAAAATTCTCAATTCTTTGTTTTATTTAAATTGTTGTAAAACGGCTTTTAATGTTTGAAAATTGATAATTTTCCAGAAAGTTCCAGATAATATGATGATAGTTTGCATGAGTTAATTATATTTCTTTTCGAATTCCATAAGCATGAAAAATATTTTAGATATTCTATAAAATTTGCTACCAACAATTTATGTAAATTACTTCGCTTAATTTTTTTTTCTTTGTCAATTATTTAAAAAAATTATTAGCTGTTTTTTTCCCTATTGTATGTAGTTATCTTAAAATTATTCCATTAAAAATATAAAAAATTATGTTTTTGCGAAAATTATTTATCAATTTTAACAAATTATATGAATTTTAATATCGGTAAAATTGAATAAATTTTGTAAAGAATCAATGGAATTTCCATTTAATCGCTAAACACTTTTTAATCAAAAAAATATATTATTCTATAAATTTTAATGCATAAAATATTATTTTCTTTGATTTAAAGACAGGCCATATATTTTTTTTCTCATTATATTAAGAATATTTTTAAACATGATAAGAATTTTTCAATACAGCTAGTGCTATTCATTTCACTATAATCTCCCTTTCATACCTTAGTTCGAAATTTTTATGCTTTGAACTAACATTTTCTTCTTCCTATTGAATAAATAAGAAAAAAATTATAATTTAAAAAGAAAAGTAATCATAGTCCTGATTTTTAGAATACTTAAATATCCCGTTAGCAAATGAAAAAAAAAAAGACTTGAGGAGTTTACAAAATTTATTTTTAATACATTATTCTTCCTTTTATACTATACCGCTTTTAATGTATTATTCTTCTTAAAGATTTTTTTATTTTAATCTTTTATCAGCATTTTTTATTTTATATTTTAATGCTTTTAATTAAAATAGCTGAATCTGCAGCATGGAAAGTAATTATTAACTTTTTATCAATTCTTTACAAAGGCGCTTGAAAAAAAAACGTTTACTTTCGAACATGTTAATATAGAATATTTTTTATCGAAGTCTGTGGTTGTAAGAAATATATCACTATATAAATTCTGTTTGAAGCACTAAAGATTTTTATGCCTGTTCTACGAATTTTTAATCTGAGAATACAAATTTTGTAGTCTTAACTCTTAATACAAGTAGGAGCCATGCAAAATTATTTTAATTTTTGAACGAACAATAAATACTATCTGAGAAGAAAGGCGAATCAAATATAGAATCATAGGATACATTTCAGGTATCTTAGAAGAAACTTAAAACATTTTAATTTAATTCTATAGGAAGCAGAAAAATAATATGACTCTTTTTTTTATGTTTGAATATACAGATATGCAGTGGTTCAACCGATGAAAAGTACACCTTACTTTTACTTGATAAATTTGTCTTTCAATACAAATAACACATTGACTATAAGTCCAAACATATTTTTGTTTTTAATAATGACAAATGGTTTAATTTAAAGTGAAAATAAAGAAAAATCATCAAACTAAACTGAAAATTTTCAGAAGCCTTTTAAATAAACATTAGTAGATTTTTGCCTCAAAAAATTGAGAGTACACCAACTAAATGTTTGTAATATCGCACAAAGAAAGAAAGCATTAATATTTAATTCCATTTCTTTTGGTTTTTATAATGACTTTCAAACGTCGTGATGATAATTCGACCAATTTTCGGGTGGTATTTGAAAATATTTTACCCATTCTTCTTGCAATAATTGTTTTAAATAGGATTTGTTTCTAATTTTGTGTTTTTGAACCACCATTTTGAATATGACTTCCATGGTATCGATATTAGGTTACTGTGGTAGTGTGTGTAAATGCTATTTGCAATGAGAAAACATCATTATTTTAGCGTTATACACATAATTTTTGCTTTAATTTATTCTTTTTTTATACTTTAAATTAAACCATTTGTTATGCGTATACATAAAAATATGTTTGGAATTATAATTAACGTGTTATTTGTATTGAAAGTTGGATAAGGTAAAGGATAAGCATAAGGTTATTTGAGTTACTGAGTATATACTATACAGATTCAAGCTTTAATGGGCAAATGATTTGTAATTTTTTATGGCATCATTGATACCCAGTTATTAGCTTCTTGTTTGCATTTTTATCACTTTTTTTAATTTAAAAAGGCATTTATTGAAAAAATTGTTACAATATACATCGATCAAAATATTTTTCATCATTTTCTGCAACTTTTTCTCACTTTCATCCAATAAATCGTGTAACTAATTGTCTTTAATTTTTTTCGACTTCTTTTCATTTCTATAATTTTCAACAGATAATTAAATTAAATAAATAAAGGAACTGGGATGTTACAGCAACAAATAAAAATTAAATAAAAAATTAAAATATATAATAATTTTTTTTATATATATAAATTGGAACTTTTTTATAAACAGTACAATAACCATGAATGCTTTTAACTATTATGTTAAACTTAGTGCATCAGCTATATTTTTAGGATTTAGTATATAATCAGCTTTTGCTCAATGAATAACTAAATTATATCTATTATAATAAAAATGCAGCTCGAAATGCGTTGCTAAGCGCAAAACTGGAGAACAGCTCGACCGATTCGGCTAATTTTTTTTTAATATTTTCGTTAAGACACGAGGATGGTTCTTATGGAAAGAAAAAATGAAAAAACTGCGTGGAAAATAGTTAAAACGACACTTTTCTTACTTTCCCGCCAAAAATCTTCATTTCCTTCCCCCACACCGAGTGAGATAGCAGGAAGTAATAAATTATGATTTGTTTAGAAAGAAATACGCGAAGTCAGTTGGTTTTCATTCATAGATAACGGGAAGTTTAAAAAAGAAAGAAAATACTTGCTTTTATGCAGCTGATTACACTGATTAAAAACATTCTTCTCAACGGACGTGAATATTATTTTCTTCGTTTTTATTCGATGGTGTTTCATTTTTTAATATTGCTATCGATTGTGTTCTGATATAAAGTTTTTTTTGTTGTTCTTAAAGATAAAAATTCTTTTTTTTTATAAATGCGACATTAAGAGCCCTTAATGTTTTAATGTTATTCTTAAAAGGATTTATATATTAAACGATTCTTTTTTATTAATTTTTTTTGGTGTTTAGTCTGTATGGATATTTTATCTATTCCTGCTCAAAATAAAGTATAGGCAGCGAAGAAAAAATAAATAAAAGGAAAAAAGGGGTTTGTAGGAAGAAAAGTTATAAAGAAAAAATATATAGATAGAAAAAAAAAAGGACTTGCAGAAAAAAAGGAAGGGAAAAAAAGAAACGAAGGATGTGTGTGTCACTATTATTTCCTCTGAGCGCGGCATTATAGTTTAAAGATAATAGAAACGACAATTTTGTGTGAAACATTAGAATACTTGCACTGGCACTCAATAAAACTATCTAAATTCAGTCAAAAATTAGAGAAGCAACCGCCTTTTACTTTCAATTAAATTATTTCAATAAATTTGCAATACATATTTAGTAAAAAAAGAAAAAGGAATTACTTTTCGGAAGGAAGTACTTGAGTATTTTACGGACTATTTTCTTTTAACAATGTACTCGCATTTATCCAAATGTCATCGATATTCTGAATAAAAATTGCGTTCGAATTCCCTTCAAACATTTCCAACTATACCTGGGAATCTGTATAAAGTCTAAAACTGTATATGCAAATACCAACTACCTTGATTCATAATAGTAATGGGGAAATAATTTAATCATATGATAATTAAATCATATGTTAAATGATTGATTCAGCCATATAACTGCAATATTATTTCATTAGCCGCAACTTTTTATTTTCTTCAGTTGGTGTGGGGGAAGGAAATGAAGATTTTTGGCGGGAAAGTAAGAAAAGTGTCTCTCTAACCATTTTCCTCGAAGTTTTTTCATTTTCTCTCTCCATAAGAACCATCCTCGTGTCTTAACGAAAATATTAAAAAAAATTAGCCTCATCGGTCGAGCCGTTCTCCAGTTTTGTGCTTAGCAACGCATATTTGCGATCCATTTTTATTAATATACATTAATGCGGCATAAAGAGCTCTTAATGTGTTTATTTTATTCTTGAAAGGATTTATGTATTAAACGATTCTTTTTATTTTCTAAGTGCTGTGAAACACGTACGTACGTTATTAGGCTACAAAAGCCCAATAACTTGAGACAGTACGAAGTCTGTCGGGGCAGCTAGTCTTAAATAAATACCAGGTGTCCAAAAAGTTCCCGTACTCCGAAATTAAAAAATCATTGTCCATGATTTTTTTTTCAAGTATATTAAATTTTGCCATACGAGTAATGAAACCATGGACATGCTTGAAGATTTTTTCGGCGATCGGCTTATCTCAAAAAATCTTTGGCCACCTCGATCCCCTGATCTGACCATCCCGGACTTTTTTCTGTGGGGATATTTAAAGGACAAAGTTTATGAAGGTGGTCCTCAAACAATAGATGATTTGAAAATCGCAATTACCCAAAGGATACAAGAAATCACTCCTAGCATGTTAAAACGTGTTTCGAAAAATATGCGCAACCGAGTTCATCTTTGCCACCAAGAAAGGGATGGACATTTTGAACAGTTATTATAAATTTCAGTATAAATTTCATTCATCAATTTCATTCATTATAATTTCAGTATTTTTTCTTAGTTATGTTAAAAGTGCTTTTTATCATTGGCATAAAAATAATTCTTTTTAAACCTGTTGTTTTTGTAAAATGAATTCACACATCATCAGTACGGGAACTTTTTGGACACCCGGTAGTTCGTTTAGCTACTCTAATTTAGAATTTTGTAGGGAATTTATCACCACAAATGAATTGATTTTATTGATCCATTTACAACATTAATGAATATTGCAAAATCCTGTCTAAAAAGAGAATGTTATTTATCTTAATTTTTATCATAATATCGCGGTGAAATGGTATTTTTTTCTTTCATATTAGTGTTGCTATAATAAAAAATTATAAGTAATCGCTTCTGTCTCTTTTTTGTGATTCTTTTAGACACATTACTGCATTTTTTAAATAGTAAAATGCAGTCAGTATAGCTAAATTTTAAAAATGGAGAAACTATTGGATTTTTACTGAAATCAAATTTTTGTTGCGTTTGCTCTGAAACAACTTTTTTTTTTCCAGATGCGAAACAAAAGAACAACTGGGTAATTTATTTTCGAGGGTTAATTATCCAGTTCTAAATTAACCCAGCGAAAACAGAAACTTTTAATACCTTTGCCAGCATTTTTCCTCTGGAGAAAAAAAAACTGGCTGTTTTCTGTCATTTTTCTACCCAAAAACAGACCAATCTTTTCTTCTATTTTTCTGTCGTTAGCAGATGCAACGCGGCAACAACAAAAAGACTACAGAAAATAAAAAAATAAAAAATAAATAAAGGGAGAACCCTCTCGTCATCAAGTCTTTGGACATGAAACATCTGCGAGTGAGGATCTGATGCTGCAACAACAGAATGTTCCGCAATTTGCTTATTTTTTTTATCTTTTTTCCTTTATTGTTTTCGTTCTGCGGCGAGTTTAGATGTGTCTTCCTGCTGCTGCTGGTGCATTTAGTGAATGCTGTCAGAGGAAACGTCAGCCTAAATTGAAAGCTTCGGTTTCTTTAAACGCCTACAACAGACAAGCACTCCTACTTCTTCCTTGTTAAGCAGAATGCAACCTGCAGAGGAACTTCTGTATTGAACGACCTCTGTATGTTGCTTGTATTTTGGGAAAAACCAAAAGTTATGTAATTAACAATGTCGTTTATTTCCTTTTGATTCCGGAATTTTTTAAGCAGGTCCCTCGGCAAGACACATAAATGAATTTACTGTTTCTATTATATTTTATTTTGTCCTCTTTAAAAATATTTTTTTTACAAATTCAAAGATAATAAGTTATTGGTCAGTTTGCGAGAGATTAACAGATGTTGCCAATAGATTTTAAGCTATAAAAAAAGATTAAAATGAAATCTGCTATGCATACCTGAAAATATATATATTATATCTTTTAAGCAACGGCAATACAAATGTTTAAAGAGAAAATATGTATCTCAAGTATATTAAGGAAGTTTAGAAGAATTTTACAATGAAAATAAAAGGATAAAGATTAAAATGAAATATGCTATGCATATTTCAATGTATCATGTCAGAACATAATTTCTTGAACGACCAAGTTCCACGTGCTCCTGCAAGTTAAATTATATTTTTATTCATTTTAATTGTTTCATTGAATGAGTCACTTTAGTATTGCAAACGATCCAAAAAACATTGTCTCGAATTTATTGTGTTAAAAAAATATATCATTTCCTATTTATTTCATTTCACATAATCACATGCTCAAAATGACATTTTTCTAGGTTTCATTGGTTGTATTCATTAACTTATTTTTTAAAATCAGAGCTTTTGTAAATGCAATGGCAACGCGTTACTTAAAACTGATTTTTGGAAATGCTAACATAATAACATTTTTGTTTTTCGCTTACGGATTTTTATTGACGCCAAAAACCACACACCAAAAACAACATCTTGTTCTGACATGGTAATAATAAATGTAAATTTCTGAACTTTTTACTTAAAATGAATATAAATTTAAATAAAATATTCAAACTTTAAAGTTTTTTTTAATTTTAATAAAAAATGCTTAGTGCAAAAAACAAATTCTCACAAAACCCTTCAGGCCAAAAAAATGAAAATTATTTTATTTATTATGTATTAAAAATATAAAACTAATAAGTCAATTAATATTCCATTATTTTTTTTAAAAATGAGATTTTAGAGCAAATAAAAAAAGGATATCTGTTATCATTTATTTTATTTTATTGCTACCAAAACTACTTTTGAAAATTATATTAAACTGTAAATTTCCACTTATTAAAAAAAAACGAAGCATTTTCTTTAAAAAATAAAGAAAATTTTCGATTAAGGAAAAATTAGCATATAAAAATACTTCGAAAAATTGAGGTAGTAAACATGTAAAGGCTTTAAATTTAAACTGTTTTCTTTAAATTTCAAGTGCTTTAACCTTTATTTTAATGATAGTTGTAAATTAATGTAACGCAGATTAAAATAATTACTGATTTTCCTTTCTGATCTATGGTTCAATACCAAGTTTTTAAAATTCTAGAGATAGACGCATATTTCCTGTTGAGAATTATATTTTATTTTGCTGGTATTAATAAATTTGTTAATGAAAGAAATATGGGATTTAAATTTTTAATAACCTTATATACAATCAATTAATTTTAGTATATTAGCATTTTGATTTCAGTAAATCAGCATTTGATTGGTTTATGAAAAAATTTGAAATTCATTTCTTTATGTCTGTTTATAGCAGCTTCTTAAAAGAACCCGTTGTTTGATGATACTTCTGTAGATGACCACTGAAATGGGCTGAAATAATGGTCAAAATTTCACAACTCGGTCGTTTTTGGTGGTGACAAGGTTAAAAGAAAATTAATAACAATGCGTTATGCTTATTTTATGAAATACGATTAAGATAATCGAATGACTCAAATTTATAATTTTTTACTGTACATATATGGTTCTAAATAGCACAAAATTTTATTCTGTGCATCATTTAGAGCATTTTTAATGATATTGAAATTAATATTACAGTTGAAACTGACTAGCTGGATATTAGTAAGAGTTATTTTTGTAATAGTAAAATACATGTTCAGCAATACAATGATTTAAAATATTAGTGAATTTCCCCTTGCCATTTATTTTTTAATATTTATTTATTTATTATCATTTGATGTACAAAATATATCAATTATCAAGGTTTTTTTGTCTTTATGAAATATGTACATTATTTCAGTATTCCATTCTACGAAACAAATTTATTTTTTTTCAAAATGCTTTTCTTGTTTTCCTTTTTTTATTACATAAAAACATGACGTTGTTTTGGTTAGGAGATTTTGTTATCTCCGAAATTTACAGGCAAAAAATAAAGATTATTGACCGACGGAAAATATAGATTGAAGAATTTTTTACCTGCTTTTACCAATATAGCATTAGTATGCATGCTTCTTTGAAAGCAGGTGCGTTCCTAAAAGTTTGACCTGCTTTTACCAGCACTGCTTTACTATTACGTATGTTTCTTTGACAGGCAGATTTGTCTTTAAAAGGTTCGATCAAAGAAGAGCTATGACATCATAGCTGTTATTGCATCTCAAAATAGGTCAAGCTCCAAAACTTTGTTTGCAAGCTAGAAAAACTGAAAGTGAAAGTTT
>JAOUZG010003205.1:300238-312059 GCA_026289955.1 Argiope argentata
AATCAAATGTTTGATTCGGTTCATATAGACTACCTATCATCCTTCTGTATAATGTAAATGGTATAACCACACTTTTGATTCGGCTCATATAAATTACTTATCATCCTTCTTTATGACGTAAATGGTATAATCAAACGTTTGATTCGGTTCTTAGAGACTACTTATCACCCTCCTTTTATGATGTAAATGGTATGATTAAACATTTGATTCAGGTCATATAGACTGTACTTATCATTCTTCTTCATGATGTAAACGGTATAATCAAATGTTGATTCGGTTCACATAGACTGAATTTATTATTATTCTTTATATGTAAATAGCATAATCAATCATTTCATTTAGATTAGGGGAATGTAGATATAATCCTTCTTTTTAATGAAAATGGTATAACCAAACATTTGATTCAGTTCGTATATAGTGTACTTACGGTCCTTCTTTAAGCTGTAAGTAGTATAATCAAACATTTGATTCAGTTCATATAGACTGTACTTATCATCCTTCTTTATGCTGTAAATGGTATAATGAAACGTTTGATTCATTATAGACTGTACTTACCATTCTTCTTTATGATGTAAATGGTATAATCAAACATTTGATTCGATTCATATAGACTGTACTTATCATCCTTCTTTATGATGTAAATGGCATAACCAAATGTTTGATTTGGTTCACAGAGATTATACTCTTCTTCTTTATGATGTAAATGGTATAATCAAAAGTTTGATTTGGTGCATAGAGATTATACTTATCATCCTTTTTTATGATGTTAATAGTATAATCAAAAGTTTGATTTGGTGCATAGAGATTACACTTATCATTCTTCTTTATGAGGTAAATAGTATAATCAAATGTTGATTCGTTTCATATAGACTGCACCTATCATTCTTCTTTATTATGTAAATAGTATGATCAAACATTTCATTTAGATTCGGAGAATGTACATATAATCCTTCTTTTTAATGGAAATGATATAACCAAACATTTGATTCAGTTCATATAGACTGTACTTATCATCCCTCTTTATGATGTAAATGGTATAATCAAACATTTAATTTTTAACATAGATTCTCAAAATTTTACAATTTTTCCCCTCGCATTTATAAAATTAAAAGGTATATCATTTACATGTTTGTTCCAAAAAAAATATGAACTAGATAAACGATAGTTTATATTTATTTAATTTTTTTTAACAAAATTACACCACACACAAAAAATATAATGAATCATAAGTGAAATATGTATTAAAATAATTCCTATTCTAGATTATTGTTTCATTTAAAATCCTCATTATCTAAACATATGATACATTTCACATGCCATAGTACAGCAGAATAAAGGGGGAAGAATTACCAGTTCTAGAGTATCTATAGTACAGTGTACGTACAAAGATAAAGAATCTTTTGTGACAATAAACATAACAGTTGATTTACCAAACGTAGAATATTGTATTGTCTATCCTCAATCCAAGATTCACGAATCTAAAGAATTTAGGACTTACCAGTCCATGCATTGTTTAGGATCCTATTTTTACCGATCGCGGAATCCACTTAATCTGTCTGAACGACATAAAATAGCCCTGCCGCATTCTCCTGAATGCCTTCATTGTCAAGGTTGCGAAGATGAACGAGTTCTCGTCGCTCAATGGTAGCAACGTAAGCAATTCCAGAAACGTTCCTACGTGAATGCGTCCATTCGTGCAGCAGAACTTAATGGGTAAGTCTGCGAACTGAAAACGACTGATGCTATTAACTGGGATAGATTTTGGGGGCTGAGGAATGGCATTACAATGTCGCAAAGAACTGACTCCGAATTGAGATATTTGCTCACTCTGGTATCTCCTAATTGCAAATCGTCCTATGTTTTCTTTTCCTACTGAATACGGGGGGCTTCTTTCTATTCGGCGCAAAGAAGGAATGAATGAATCTAAAATAGCTGTTAATTTTTTTCACCTCTTTTCTTATTTACGCCAAACTGAAAATTTATATTTATATATAAATGGGAATAATTCACAGGATATAAGTCAGGTACATAACATAACGCCATCCTGTTCTCCGGATGTCTATCAAAATGAGTTATCTAACCAGTTGAATGAGCACAAGATGGAAGAATAATAAGGGTTCGTGAAACTTGCATTCAGTCGAATTGGAGCTATTGCTTTAGTGCTATTTGCTTTCACTAATTAACTAGAGCTATTTGCGCTCTCTCATGAACTAATGCTATTTGCTCTCATCCGTTTAGTGCTATTTGCGCTCTTTCATTAACTAATGCTATTTGCTCTCATCCATTTAGTGCTATTTGCGCTCACTGATAATTAGAGCTATTTGCTGTCACTTTGTCAGTTTACTGGAGCTTAGGTACCCTTAGCAGGAAAAGTTGGCGAATATTTATAGGGATATAAGAATTTTAGATGCATATTTCCTGTTTTGAAAGGACACGATTAGTGGTTAAAGTTTGTTTTTCTTGGAGTTATCTCTCTCCCGTGATAAAACTGACTAAACCTCTTTAAGATCAAGAGAAACAGAAATTTCATTATTCATTTGGTGTTCAATGTACCCGCTTTTTTTTTCTCCGCTGCTTCGACGCTGTTTTAAATATGAATACAACTATTGGAATTTTCGAAACATCAAAAGTAAAGCCGTCATCTGTGTATTAAAAGATAACAAAATCGCAAATATTATAATAGCTTTAAAAATGTAATCAGATGTCATTTCTTTGCGCAAGTGCCTCAAAATTGGAAAAGAAGTGATGCCATACATTTCTTAACTTTTGCCTATGAAAATTTTTTTAAAAGAAAATCAACTAAATTCTCATTTATTAAAATTTATAGCAATATTCTGGTGTTTTTACAAAATATTTTAAAGTATTATTGCACAAAAATGTTGCTAGGAATTATTTTTTAATTATTTTTTTTATCCCTATTAACATTTATGATTTTTTTGTGTGTGTCTTAAACTTAATAATGATATGGACAACTTTGTTTAAAATTAATATATACCGACCACTGTACAAATCTTCCAGTACGTCCCGTCATCGATGGAAGGATCCAACCCTTTCCCCCCTTATTTGTAGACCCTCCAAAGTGGCGAGATCCAACCACCCAGCAAGAAGCATTTCATCTTCACTTCGAGGTGCCTCCTTCCGGGGGGTATGCTGTTCGAATATAAAAAAGCGCAAATTAAGTCAGCTTGATAGATAAAATTTGATACACAGATTCAATATTTATAGTTTAGACATCTGTCAAATTTTGAACCAAATCTAAAGACGAGCTGTCTGTCTGTCGGTTTGTACTTTCAGAAACATGTAAATGCGATAGTTAAAAAAACAATGACTTAGATATATCAAATTTGGTATGGGATTTTATGGGTTTTGTGTCAACTTTTTTCCTAATCAGTTAAGAAAAATAAATCTAAATCACAAATTCGATTTTTGCATACTATTGTGTCGTGTTGTGACTAATGGCACGTGCCGTGGGCAAGCCCCCGCTGATCTAGGGCCAAAAGTACGACTTAGCTACTCACAAGTCACAACCCTTTTTAGGGTAAGGACTTCATGTAAATTCATTGATTCATCTCAGATCGTAATTTAGACCTGGAACAGAGAACGATCATCTCTGACCCAGTACCCACAGTGTTATTACTCTCGACATGGAGGACTTGGCGACAATGACAGTTTTAACGAGCGCCAGCCACCACACACTCGGGGAATCTTTTGGCCGCTGAGCTTCGAACCCGTAACCTAAGGAGTACGAGTCCAACGCTCTACCAACCAGGCCATCCCGGCCCTTAATGCATGCAAGTGATTAATCGCCAAGTTAATCAAACATAGACTATTCAGTAAAAATTATAAATTCGTGCCAATATTTTGTAACTGTTGTACGCCGATTATATATTAGGTAATCTCGTGTGACAATTTTATAAAGTCAGAAAGTTTTGGAGTTTTTTTTTTTCCCTCCCTGGTTTTGTTGTTCGCTGTATTTTTAGAACCAAGCTTTTAAGTCGAGCTTAAAAATGTAATCACATCTCTCTTTCCACGGTGTTACATTCTATCATCTGCGAAAGAAATAATAACTGGCAGCGATTATTGGAATTCACATTCGCGGATAAGAGAAATAGTTCATTGCTACAAAATTACCAAAGTGGAACTAAATCCTACGCGGAATTATTCACTGAATCCACCTTTCGCTGAAAATGGCGAAGGTGTTTCTGCTCTTTTTTTCACTTTAAGTCACTCTAAAACTGCCTTTCTCGGTATGTAATGCGATTAAGGATCAGTTTCTACCCCCTTCGGCTTTCCGCTGACATTTTGACATTCTGTTTAGACAGTCTTAAGCTCTTCGTGCGATCCATGTCTTTTATGTCTGAAAATACCCCTCTTCGTCTTCTCATTCTTTATTTTCTGGATGAGAATTTGACTTTGTATTTTTAGTTTGGTTACAGAATAATTTGAATCTATTACAGGATTCAAGAATGTGTATATTTATCTCTTGGTCACCTAAAGACTGAAAGCGGGGTACAGTTGAGGAACATCAATCGAATTTGTATGGTAGGCCTCATAAACCGTATAACATCCACCGGAGACAAGTGCCACTTTTGTCAAATGGCTATTGTAATGGCTGTATTTTAATCAATGATTCGACTTGATCCTGGTCGATCAAATAAACTGGTAGTGTTTAAACACAAATATTTTATTTACAGCTTTATACTATAACAAAACAACAACTCGTCCTCATCTAGTTTAATATGCTGGGATATATTTACAACCGGAATAATAGTTCCATGACTATCACAAGGGAAAAACTACGACTGTTCGCGTATCCAGCTACTGCAGTAGCTCAAGGGATCTACGGATTACTTCCGATAGATCTTCAATCAATAAATTCGAGATCACTTGGTATCTCTTCAACTGTCCAGCTCTTCAGCTCAGATCACAGCTCGTCTCGGATCAGCTCGACTCCTCGTCGTATCAGCTCTAGCCAGATCAGCTGGTCTCGTCCCTCTTCCCTTCAAAACCTTCCATTTTAACCTCGGTCAAACTCCGCCTCTCAGGTTCGCATTGGTGCGCTGCAGATGCCGATCATCCAATAATTCTTCAGAAATATCCGCAATGGTCGGTAATTAACCTGTGGGAATATTGTCGAACCATCCACGCCCTTAACAGAACCTTCACAATAAACAAACATTTGAATTTGGAGGTTTTAGCACTTCTTTCTTCAAAGGGCCGTAAACGCATGTATTGTTCATTATCGGAACTTTGTTCCAGTTTGTGTGGTTCATAGAAGAAATAGCTACAACTGGTGTTTTGACACGGGTTCCTTCTTCAAAGAGCCGCAAGCACATGTGTGCTCCATTATCTGACTCCATTCAAGTCCAAAGGGTAATATCAAAGCGGTAGAAACACAGTGCACAACAAAGGAAGAATCGTCTCACTGTTGGTTAGAAGTAACAATGTTCGAACATATGTCCCTCAAAAAGGGTGATAAGTTTTACTACTTGTTTATAGCTAACAATTTTCGAACATGTGTCCCTTAAAAAAAGGCGATAAGCTTTACGACTTTTTTACACTACGTTACTCGGATACAAATTCGAACCTCGCGAGTTTGATCATAGAGTTATCTAAGAATTCTCCACAATGGTAACCCGCGACCTTTAATAAGCAACTTTAGACAGCTGTTGTGCCCTCAACCGGCAACAAAAGTCCTCAGACGCATTTGAAGCAACAGCTAGCATCATCAGCATCAAACACTCACAGACGCTTTAGTATAGTTCGACTCACTGTTGGGAGAGTATATGTTGGAAACCTCATAAGCTACTTTTGTCTAATGGTTATGTTATTCGGCTACAAACCCTAGAGTTAAGAGTTCGGTCCTTGGGCAATCTACCATTCACCCACAAATGATTAAAGTTACTTGTTCTATTTTTCGTTTGTCTCTTAACCACCATTATTCAAAATGTGATTCAACCATGCAAGTTTAATTAACATGGGCCTATATTTCAGGTATTTTGCTCGAGATATATTTAAATATTATATAACGAAGGATAAAGATTATTTGCTCTATTTTTCGATAACCTCTTAACCATCATGATTCAAAAAGTGATATAAACGTGCAATGAGCACTTATGGTGGATTCGGGTAATTTGTTCGAGATGTAATAAAGATTGATGCTGATGACCCATCTTTCAAACAAGACTCAAATTTAGACCAGTTTGCCTTGAAAGTTCCACAGAATTACAACCCTTTGCTTTGCTGTGCAAGCAAATGGGATAAGTGTATCATCTTATGAACTAGAATTCAGACTTCTGCCCATGTGTTCTAATGGGTTCATACCCTAAGAAGCTGTTGCACTCCCTCTTTCCATTGTAAAGCGAGAACGTCATCATCAGCAGCAGTAACTAATACTTTGTGGTGATAACTTCATAAACTTGACTTCTGGACACGAGTGATTACTTTTGTTTAATGGCTCTGTTACTCGGTTACAAACTCTAACATTGCGATCTCGGTTCTACCGATCCTCACTAACAATTCACCCACAATGGTGATCCACAACTTTGACTAAACAACTTTCGACAGCTATTGTGGCGCCCTCTACAGACAGCAAAAGTCGTTGGGCGCATTAAAAACAGCAACTAACACCACCAACAATTCACACACACTCTGTAATATCGTTCGTCTCCCCACTGGTGAGAGATAATGTGGTGTTAGCTTCATAAACCAGATAACAATTTCCGGACACGAGTAATTACTTTTGTCTTGGGGCTATGTTACTCGGCTTCAACCCCTAACGTTGCGACTTCGGTTCTATTGGTCCTCAACATCCATTCACCAACAACTTTAAGTGGTAGCAAAATAAACTACAACTTCGATGTAACTACTATTAAAAAGCATGTCTACAATATGCATGTCTTGCATAAGCAAATAAGGGTTTCAACTTTTTCTTTTAATTTTTCTCAAATCGTTCTATCTTTCGTTATTCACAAGGAAATTATATTTATTGGCATATTTGTTTTAAATTTCTTTTCACATACGATTAGAATCCATTGGAATTAAACCCTGTAAGGGTACTTTTCCCGTCCTACACAACTAAAGCTGATTTTTTTTATCAAGTTGTTTTATTTTATGACAAATAACAAAACATTAAGTTCGTCATGACATTTGAAAATCACTTTCAGCACACTGAAACGTTTTACACACTTTTTAACGTCTTCTGTTGATTCAAATTCAAAGTTTACAAGCACTGTTGAGTTTGGAGTCATTCGAACGATTACAAAAAATGTTGGACCAGGCTATAGGTGTGAATTTAATAACAGTAAAAATAAGCAAATATATTCTAAGAATAATGTTCTACTAGCCAGCGTTCTGGCATAAGGGTATCGCGTCTTCCCCATGACCTGGGCGTCCCCATCAGGGTATGGTTGTTCTATCTGTAAGGTGCATGAATGTAGCCCCCTTAAAACAGGGGCAGTGCAAATGAATTTAATGAGTGAGTAGCAAAAGCCCTACTCTTAGCCCTAGTTGGCATCATTGCAAAACAAAAGACGCTGATTAGGCTTAAATCGCAGACTACCTCGAAGAGTTTGACCATGGCAAGTGTCATCAGAAACAACAACACCGACATAATGTTCTTAAATGTAAGCGATACTTGATTTAATTTCAGTATGTCTAATCATATATCTTTTATAAATGAATTGCAAGTGCAAGTGCAAAATGTAATTGATCTGAAAAACAGAGGCGGCGATAGCAGGGGGGCAATTGCCCCCCTGTAGGTATCCTCTTGCCCAACCTCCCGTCGACGAGATATATAGAATTTCGTCGACAAAATTGTTCACCTTTTCAGGATGGTTGCAGAGAGCTGCGCATTATCTAATATGATTATTTAAAAACCCTCCTTGAAATTAATATATTGTAAACAATCGAAATATCCAAGTAACGGTTAAATTGTTAAGACTATATTTGGCAAAATATTCGATTGGGTGGTAGATCAAAAATGTGCCGTATTTTCACTGACAATTTTTGATAGACCTAAAAATTGAAAATAATGGATGTCGAAGACATACGTTAAGCAGATTTTCAGACATCTGATTCGAATGTCGTTCATTCAGCTTAGAATTTGTACTACTTTTGATAATATAACCGACAAAAGTGATAAGCTAATTTATTAACAATTTTTGATCGATCGACTATAAAACTCAATGCGAGGAGTGTCGAAGAAGACTGCCGATATCCGACATTTGATTAAATAGTCGTTCATTTAACTTATAGTTTGCTGTTATTTTGGCAATATATCCGACAAGTGAATGAGATATCTCATAACACTGTGTGTGTGTGTGTGTGTGTGTGTGTGTGTGTGTGTGTGTGTGTGTGTGTGTGTGTGTGTGTGTGTGTGTGTGTGTGTGTGTGTGTGTGGGTGTGTGTGTGTGTGTGTGTGTGTGTGTGTGTGTGTGTGTGTGTGTGTGTGTTTACAAATGTACAATGAAAGGAAGGTCCAGTATCTGAATTCATAAAAAAAGTATCTAAATAATACAGGGTGTCCAAAAAGTTCCCGTACTGATGATTTGTGAATTTATTTTACTAAAACAATAGGTTTAAAAAGAATTATTTTTATGCCAATGATAAAAAGCACTTTTAACATAACTATGGAAAAAACACTGAACTTACATTTATAATAAATGCTCAAAATGTCCACCCCTTTCTTGGAGCCAAAGCTGAACTCGTTTGCGCATGTTTTTCGAAACGCGTTTTAACATGCTAGGGGTGATTTCTTGAATCCTTTGGGCAATTGAGATTTTCAAATCATCTATTGTTTGAGGATCACCTTCATAAACTTTATCCTTTAAATATCCCCACAGAAAAAAGTCCGGGATGGTCAGATCAGGGGATGGAGGTGGCCAAAGATTTTTTGAAATAAGTCGATCGCCCCAAAAAGCTTCAAGCATGTCCATGGTTTCATTACTCGTATGGCAAAATTTAATATACTTGAAAAAAAAAAACATGGAAAAGGATTTTTTTTATTTGGAGTACGGGAACTTTTTGGACATCCGGTACTTGATTCTCTTTAATTAAATGTAAGATTAACTATTTTGAAGCCAAATGAGAGATATTGTTTTTGCCCCCCTGTCGGATTTGTCTTGCCTCTCCGTCGGCCAATTCCTGCAGCCGCTTCTGCTGATAAATAAGCCAACAAAACATCTCGCCCCCCCCATATCACTTTTAAAAAAATTGCTGCACCCCAAGACAGTTGCCCATTTTATAATTTGACTCAAAATATGTCGTCTTTTGCATGGGTATTGTCGCCAACAAATCTCTACTATTAATGAACCCACCAAACGATATCTATTTTGCCAATGGAAGGCCCCTTTGCCGAGCCTTCTCCAGCAGCCCTGCGGGGGCACGTCCAATCTACCCAGCCCCTGTTTTTGTTGGTTGTCATCCCTCGAGTGAACCCCGGTGAACTCCCTCCTTCCTCCGAGCGGCTGTGTTGACCGATAGCGAACCGGCAGCGACCGGTTCTCCAGTGAGAATCCACTCCCTCGTGGGCACAGCGGGCAGTCCTCCTAATGCACTTCACTCACCCCTGCGAAGACCCCCTGCCGGGTCGGAGGGCCCTTGATTGCTTTGTTGTTCTTGGCTGCGCAACGTCCACCCTCTCGGCGACCCCTGTCCTTTGTCTTAAGTTGATGGAGTGGAAGGGATGGAGGAGATATCAGGGTGAGGCGCAGTGTTTGTCCGTCAGGGTCAGAATGGATTAGTGTGAGTTCTGGAGGGTGTCTATGGTTTCAGTGGAAAATGTGGGTAGAAAACTAACGAACAGAATTTTAAAAAACCAACTAGAAACTGGTTGGGGTAAATTTCAAGTCATGCGAAATCAGCATGAAATTTCGTGGTTTCTTCCCAGTGCCTGTTTAATTCATTTTGTACTTTGGTTTGAGAATTTAAAACAAAAGATTAAAATGAAATCTGCTATGCATATTTCAATGTATCAGGTCAGACCATCATTTCTTGAACGGCCAAGCACCACGTGCTCGTGCAAGTTAAATTATTCATTTATTTATTTTAATCGTTTCATTGAATGAGTCACTTTAGTATTGTAAACGATTCAAAACGCTTTGTCTCGCATTGATTGTGCAAAAAAATATCCCATTTCCTATTTATTTCATTTCATATAATCACGTACTCAAAATGACCTTTTTTTAGGTTTTATTTGCTGTAGAAATTAATTTGATTTTTTAAAAATCAGAGCTTTTGTAAATGCAATAGCAATGCGTTATTAAAGGGTTTTTTTTTTTTTTTTAGAGAGAGAGAGAGAGGCTCGTGCAGATAATAAAATTTTTATTTTTCGCCTACGAATTTTTGTTGACTTCAAAAACTTCATTCCAAAAACAACATCATGTTCTGACACGATAAAAAAGATTTTTTTTTAAAAAAATTTGCACGCGCGTTTGTTTTGTTTATAAGATGATCTAGTAATGCCCATATAATGTTGTTGTTACCTATGGCACTTGCCTATGGACACGCCTATGGAATTTTACTAGTGCTTTTGTATTAGGACTGGAAATGGAACATTTTTGATTAAAGGGAATGCAGAGTGTGAAATATTACAAACTCTCATTTTCTTTTTTTTAAAAAAAGCGCTTTCGAAATTTTGAAAATCATAAAATTACTATAAAAATCCTTTACGTCAAACTCATCCGTTGTTTTTTCTAATGGCATTTGTCATAGACAAGTTCGCTGACACAGTTAACGAATTTAAGTTGCACAAACTAGGGCCAATAGTAAGTCTTCGCTATTCACGCACCACATTCAGGGCCTGACTAAGGCTACGGGGCAGTTACCCCGGGTCCCCACATAATTGGCGGGCCCCCCAAATCGAATATAAATTTTATTTTGCATATCCTTTTATAATGAATGTTCTTAATCACTAAAGTAGTAAAGCAGAGGCGGGCCCCAAAGCAGTGTTTGCCCTGGGCCCCAACTAGGTTAAGTCGGGCCCTGACCACATTCGTTTGCACAGACCCTTTTTAGAGGACACCAACCCAGGATGCTCAGATCACGGGGTAGACGAGCTGCCTCTGCACCAGAACGTAGGTGGTAAAAAAAGTAAGGGTTGTTTATAGAATAATTAAGTTGCTGTCCAAAACTCCTTTGCAATTCACGCACTTTCTCCTCGTAGTCTTTCATGTTCAGCACCTGCCTTTATGCATATTTTCAGTGCTAAACCAGCCCGAAACGAATTGGCGGGATTGGCATCGGGGGCAAAGGGTTAAAGGTCTACAACCTGATTGCAAAGATCTGTCATGTATGAGGCCGCTGCGCCAAGAATACACAACTCGTAAAGATCAAGCGTCCACGCATTAGTATGGCATTAGAATTTAGGACTTAGTTTTCCGACTTAGATGTCAACCTGTTATGTGACCAAGGTGCAAACAGATGAGGTCTGCCCCTAAAATGTCTCTTACACTGTTTAAAAATAAGTTTTAAAAAGATTTAACTGAATTATCAGATGTTAATATAAAAAGCGAAAAGCTCATAAGTTATTAAATAAGTTACTGTTAGCAATTATCTTTTTATTGGTATTAGACAAAATTGTAAATTCCTTATTTCCAGATCTTATTTCCTTTAACATTGTACTAAACTTGACAATTGTGCAAAAATTTTTTTAAGGATCTTATTCTTGCTATGGAAGAAGATAAATTTAATATTAAGTTCACTTTAAAAAGAAAAATGAAATTTTCGATTGTAAATTTCATGTTATCATCTTAGAGCATTATTATTTTGAAGTCATTATTTGTCTTAATTAATTTAAGTCATTAACCAAATTAAACCGGTT